>VZRZ01003603.1:0-50408 GCA_013398175.1 Climacteris rufus
GACTGAACTTTGTTCATTTCTTTCTTTTTTTTTAATGAAATAAGGGTGAGATGTTGCCCTGATTTTTGCAGTTCTGGATGTTGTCATTCTTTTGTAGCTAGTTTCTCACACTTTTCGCTGTAAACATGGCCATGTTATTGTAACTGTATCTTATCACTTGCATTCCTTTCTCCTGGACACAGAACTTTGATGGACATTTCCTTTGACCACTGTGATTGAGGGAGGAAGAACTGATTTCCTCCAATGAATAGTGATTTCTAAATGTATTTAAAAAATAAAGAAGGCGGGTCTTGCCCCCTTCCTTCCTTCTCTCTGATCCTGGTAACAGGTGTCTCCGTCTCTTCTTTTGTGTTGTTACTGCGACAGGCAACCTGTTCCAATGCTTGGCAACCCTTTCCACAAACAAATTTTTCCTAATGTCCAATCTAAAGATCCTCTGGTGCAACTTGTGGTAATTTTCTCTTGTCCTCTGGCTTGTTCCTTGGGAGAAGAGACTGCCCCCCACCTGGCTACAACTTCCTTTCAGGTACTTGTAGAGAGCAATGCAGCTGCTCTGAAGTGGCCACAGAGCAGGGACATTTGGCCATATTTGCTGTCTGGTCCTGGCTGCTGACCCACTCAGGGGTTTCTAACTCCCTACAAGTGCATGTATTTGCTATCTGCATCCTAAAGTCTGATCTTGGTCTAGGAGCCTCTGCCTCTGAATTTGTGATGATACATCCCCATAGCTGAGCAGAGGAAGCTTCCTTATTCATTTTGCAAGGTAAAATGATGCTTATAAGTTCTTGGCCATACATAGTCTTAATAAATGTTGGAAAGGTGGAACTGTAACTATGAAAGTATGTCTCCTCCAAGCCTTTTCAGAGAGAGCTAAATCAGGTAGCATCTTCACAGCAATCTGTCACTCTCTAGAATTTCTGTTCTAGATGTGCTGTAGTTTGTACATATTTTTGTTAAATCAACATATAGTGTGAAGTAGAATGTATAAAAAACAAAGACAGAGCGAAAAGCCCATAAAATCTCTAATATTTTTGTGCAATAGTGAAGTTATTTGCAATTGAGAACTGTAGTTACGAAATCCATTATTATTATCCATTTTCATTCAAGAAGTACTTAACCAGTCACCAAATATTTATGACTTTTCTCTAATCTAGTGCTTTTGGAGGTACAAATATACCATGCTCTTTCAAACCAAATGTCATAGTATGAAACTGGTCCAATTATCAAGATTTATTTGGGAGAAGTCATTCCAAAATTGCAAAATAGCATTTAAAACAGCTCTGATCAAGATAAGAGTGCTCTTGCTTATTTGCTGCTATCTAATTGTAAAAATGAAATACCAGAATTATAAAACCCAGGCCATTCTAGATGCAGAATATTGTTTTGCTACTGTTTAAAAGTGCTATAGCAAAGGCAGTAACATGGACTAAGTTCCCTTCTAGTACCAGTGGTATGTATGTAAGGTAAATACAGGTTATTGTCTCACTTCACGTAACATGCAGCTGGGTAAACCAAGTTGGTTATAAGGTAGTTTTTACATAGGGCAAATTTCTCTTTCTGCTGTGGACAGGAACATAATTTGATCCAAGTAACATGGTTGTACTGAGGGATGGGTAGTAGCGTGAGGGGAGGATTTTCCTGAGGGTGCATTGAGATGGCATCAGACAAATCTGCTGCTGTTTCTCTCCCTTAATGCTCTCCTTCAGAAGAGGAAGTTATCTATGGGCAGAGGGATTGGATGTTTACAGATTAAGCTTGCTTTTTTCCTTTTCCTTGTCACACAAACATCTCTCATGTATGTCACGTGGGCTTTGCTTGTTTTAGTTTTGATGTGTAACCAACTGCAGGGAAATTCAGCATGACGCTTTGATCTGTCCAGTGCCACTCAGGAGGAACTGAAATTGTAGGATGGGATCATATGTCTGAAACTGGTAATAAAGCTGAAGAGGTTAGTGTGGGGTTAAACCCTGTGATTAAACCCTAATATAGAGAGAAGGAAGTGATTCTGTTTGCCTGTGGCTCTTGGGGACCCCATCTCAAATTGTATTGTATCTGACTGGCAGAATCCCTGGTGGGAGTGTACCTTGTCTTTATTATTATTGATCATAATTTTTTTTATATTTTAAGAAGTGTAATTTCTTTCCACTCTAGAGAAAAAACCAATTTTAAGATCTCAACACTTCTTTCAAAGTAGAATTGAGCTTGAATTTCCCACTACACAAGTTTCTATGAATTTGCACAGGGACTTCTACATGGTAGGAACCAGCCTTTACATGATGTTTTAAAAAAAAAGCTTTTTTTGCCTTTGATCCACGTCTGTATTCCCCTGACTCATCCACAAGGGGGACATAGTTCTAAACAAATACACAGCTCGTGGTTATTTTTGAATATGCACATTTCTAACCCTTCTTGTTATAAATGATTCACTTGGAATGCCTTGGGACAACCTCAAAACTGTGCATGCAGTCACTAAGGAAACTTTTTGACAGGAATACAGAAAAATGCAATTTTTTTGGTTTTTATTATTATTATTTTTATTTTGGGGATCTTTTTTTTTGTTTACTGATGGAGATGAATTTTCTCACTTGGGTATCATAAGTGACATATGTATATGCACGTACTGAAGTGATCATTATGTTTTGTTATTTTCCAAAGAACATTACTTTGGCCTTAGTGAGAATGGATTAAAATTTCTCTACTTGCTTCAGACATAGCTGAAGCTATCTGGTAATTAATCTAGAGGATGTGGTAATGAGCATTTCTCCCTCCCTATGTCTGTCTTCTTTCCTAATAATTAGTTCTGTGTGAAACAAAGATTTGAATTAGAGGAAAGCAATACATGAGCTTATATAACAACTTGGCTTGACTTCTGAACTCCAGAAATAGAGTTTTCAGTTTATATTACAGGTATGTTCTAGGGCTCCTAGAAAAATGAGAATGATCGAGGCCGAGTTGACTGTGGGTTCCTAGATTCTTTCTAACATGCTGGTATTAAAAATTGCAAGCCTACATGCAAGCAGAACTTCCTGAAAGGGAGAGAAGGCAATCTAAGAATGACATCTCATATACAGTATGAGGATATCTCATATCCAATATTATATCCCATATCTCATATCTAATCTTATAACCAGTTTTGACTGGAAACACTCACTTTGCATTGTCTGGCTACGTTTGAATTTTGGAAAGGGAATTTGGTACTTGGTTGAGCAGAGCTACCCTGACTACTGACTAAAAAAAGGAAACTGTCACTGTAGCCTCTTTCTTCATTCACTAGCAAGCCTTGACTTCCTATAGGATGTTAATACCAAATATCTTTTTATGCTTAGTATTTAAAATGTAATTCTGCTTATATGGCTATCCAGTATCAGAAATGAAAGCACAAGATATCATCTCTCTTTTCACTTTGCTGTAAGTATTATATTGATGAACATTATTTTCAAGAATAAATTGCTGTGAGTTTACCTAAAATTATTCCCCAAGCCCACTCAGATGACTCATATCATTCACAGGAGATCAAATTAGATTGCCATAAATAATGTGCTTCACATTTATGTTTATTTCTCAGCATCTTTTTTTTGAAATTTTTCTTGTGAATGAGTGACATTTTTCCTATGCACATTTTAAGCTTGCTTTATTAGTTCATTTTCTACTTTAAAATCCCAAATGTCTAAATACGGATTCTTCCATCAACCCAGGAGACAAAACACGGTATTTAAAGATTTTTAGCCATGTGAGATTTCTGGAATCTTCTGTAAGTTCTGGAACTACCAATTGTGTTTAGAATTCACACCACCTTGGCAAAGGTTTGTTAAATCTATTCCTAAAATCCCTATAGGTAAAAATTTGTAGAGCCCTGAGAATCTTTTTTAATCCTTTGTAATCCTTGCAGTTAAAAAGCTTTTTCCACTAGCTAACCTAAACGTTATCTGCTTGAAATTTAGCTAATCTTTTATTGTCCTGTCTCCCCACTAGACATGGGAATGACTGGTTACCTTTCTCTTCAAAGCAACCCTTTACATTCTGTCATCATATCTCTTCTCCTGTGATCCTCTTTAGTTTCCTTTCTTTTCCCTCACAGATCTTTCATTTCATGTAGCTCCCCTCTGCTTTCTCATTTGGCTTCATTCTTCTCAAATCTGAACGCAGCATTGCAATTGAAATCTCAATAGTATTGAACAGAATAAATAATTGCCATCCTTATCTTGCATAGGGTATTTCTGTTAATACATCTCAAAGTGATAGCTGCCTTTATGTATCATCCTAGAAATGAGTCAATGGTCCGTGTTCCTCAAGCGCTTCAAATCCTTTCCTTCAGAATAGTTGTCTACACTCATTTCTCAGTTTTGCACTTGATTTAGCCTTAATAAATGCTGTACTTTACATTTGCCTTTGCACATTTTTTCCTTGGTGACAATGAATTACTTTTTCTTTGTTTTCCTGTAATAACAAACCATTCTAGCTTGATGTCCTCTGTATATTTTGTGTGTGCTGACCTAATTTCTAGATGAAAATAATTAATAGAACTGGACTTCTTCAGGGTCTGAGCTGAAACACTCTCCCTTGACACAGAACTGCTGACAAAAATCTGTTTTAATTTTGGTCCTTTATTATCAACAGTAAGTGCTCTGCAGCATAAAAATTCCAAGCTGGCAGCAACAAATCTTCAGTTTATGTCATTTGTGGCACCTGGTGCAATCTTTCAAGACTGTGTTCTGCATGAAAGTACATTTTATAGTAAAACAGAACGACTTGATCAAAATCTCCATCATCAATGTGTTGTTTGCTTTGAAAAAGCATCGCTGGCAATCCAAAGACACTAAGTCAGTCTGGATGTTCCTCAAGGGATTGCATGATTGACACGTCTGTGTAAAATAAAGACTTGGCTTATTGAAATGCTTCTTCTATCCCATGTTCTAAAGAGACTTCCACCTCTTCTGTTTCCCTAGCACAATGATGGAGGCAGCTATAATATGAAGAAATTAGGAATAGCTGTGCCGAGGTCAGGCAATATGTCCTTCTACCTCATCATCCTGTCTGCAAGAGTGGTCAGTATAGCAGTGCCTCAGTAAAATCACAAGTACAAAAGCAAGCATACAGTAATGGTTGTTCCTCCTCACCTCTTTTCCCCAGGTCATCTCAGCTTCCAATGGTCTATAGTCTCAAGAGCTTTCCTAAGCAAAGGTAATACTGTTGTATAGAAAAGTATTCTTGTTCCTGTACAGATGATTTTATTGATTCAAATCTGCAATAGCATATTTATCTAGATTTATCTTTTCTCATTTTGCTTCAATCTGTGCAAGGCTGATCAGAACAAAAGGTAGGATGCAGAAGCTTGATATTTTCAAAGTAGGCAGTGTCAGAAATCTTCCCTCCCTGAAATTCTTTGCTCTATGCATTACATATTACAGTCTCAAACTTTGCTTATTGATCTGGCCTGGCTTGTTAAATCTGAGCACAAGGACCACAATATTGATGAGGAGAATGTGAAATATTTGCCCTCTATATGGCAGCTCTTTCAGTAATTACACTCTTTTTCATCAAAATATATCTGAATAGTGTCACTGTAAATCCATGCTCATTGTCAAATTATTTCCTTGTTACTGTTGCTGCTTTCCTCCTATTTTTTAGCAACAGCTGTAAAGGGAGTGTTTCTTATTGGATTAATTTTAGACACTTGTTTTTTCTCTAGTTCCAGAAATTTTGGAAGAGCATGTGTCATGTATTTTATACTGAACACACAAGCTTGAATTCTCTGTGAAGAACTTTTTTATTTCCCCCTCCAGTTTTTTGTTGCTTTGTTTTTGTGGGTTTTGTGGTTGGTTGGTTGGATTTTGGGCTTATTTTTTCCCTGGGGATTTAACATGGAGATAGGATGGCAAAGGCTTGTCTCTAGCTGCTGCCAATATTACAACCACATTGGCAGAATCCTTCTTTTAGTGCTACCACACAGACAAAGAGAAGCTGACTGTTCTAGCACAACTGTATGCCATCTCTGACTGATGTAGCCTAAATAAATCCTAAAATTTTGCAGGTGGGCATGTGGAGGTGGATTTTAGTTTTTTGTTTCCTCCCTTGTTTTTTTTTTCTCTGCAGGCTTGTAGCTCATAAATACATCCTAGCAAAAGTTTGTAATAAGGACCTGATATAAAACTCTGTATGGCGACTACAAAATTAGATTCAGGTTATTGCATCTTGTCATTTTTTTTTTTTTTTTTTTTTTTTTTTTTTTTTTTTTTTTTTTTTTTTTTTTTTTTTGCTTCTTAGTTTTCTGGTGGATTATCTAATTGAACAGGCCCACTGAGGGGTCAAAGAAGTTAGAGCCAGAACAAAAGGAAGGGAAGCAAAGTGTGATAGGGGAGAAAGGGAGGGAGCTGAGTGCTCCTGTACCTATTTTGGTGACAGTAAAACAATACAGGCTTTGCAATCTTGTCAAACTGTACCCTAAAATATGCTGATTTACATGTTGGTTTTCCCAGTCACTGCAAATAATGATCTTCCAGGGAGTATTAAGCCACAGTGAACTTTAAGCCAATTTACTTCTGAATGAGAGCATTCCCATTGGTATGTAACATGCTTTAGTTTCTGCACGCTAATTTCACACCTTTAGAGTCCTTAACTTCTCCATGGTCCCCCACATAGATCTGTCCCAACTACATTACTGTTTTCATTATTTTGAATGTAAAAATGAAGGGGATTCTGAAAAACACAAATAAGGCTAGAAAAGTGCTTCAATAGTTTGCAACTCTTACACATCTCATCTCTCTCAGTGTCCAGGCACTGTCCTAAGCTGAATTCTTAACACAGCAGTGGCAGATCTCTACCATCATGCTTTTTCTAGATAATTGTAGATTTCTGTTCAGCACAGATGCACATAAGAGCAACTACACGGGCTATTTTGACTTGATGCCATGCACCCTCTTTTACAGTGGCATTCCAAGGCAAGTTAATCTCAGCACAACATGACAAGAGCACTCCAAAGGCGTGGCCCTCGCTGGAGGTCGGTGTTGTGCTCCTGCTCTGCTTCTCTGCAGTGCACACGAGTGGAAGGGGTGGGGGCGGTGGCAGCGGGTAGTGAACCATGGTGACAGATCTGACAGCTGCAGAAGCAGGAAACTTAGGCTTTGAGACAAAGCTCTGCATCCCAGCCATCTGGGAGGCAGCTCTTTTTCCTTGGCTTTGCTGGTGGGTGTTGCCACTCTGGCTGCTGGGGCATGGTCTGCTGCCTGTGAGAGTGTGCAGGCTCTTTGTCTGCTATTAGGTTGTGAGTATCTGCTTGCTACCATATGGCTGCATTGAAAAGAGGCAGAAAGGAGAATAAGCTGTAAAGCAACAGTAAAAATTCTGTTCAATGTTCTTCCATGGTGAGAGGGCTGCTGGCTCACCATCCTCTTGCCCCAAGCCCTTAAAGTTACAGGTTTAAATAGATACACCTGCAGCCATTCACCCTGTCACTTCCCCACTGAACTGCTCCAAGCAGAGGCATGCTTCTCTGCTTGGCACTCTGAATCCTGTATAATTCAGGGTGCTCTCACCCTCCGCTACTGGAAGCAGGAGGCTAAGGGTGGAATTAAGTGAGATGAGGTTTGCTTTCATGGGGATATGTTGGAAAAGTTGCCAAGCTTGCTGAATTGATCTGGTGAGGAAGTGGGGGCTCTTCTGTCCTCTGCAAAAGGCTAATTCCTTCACACAAGAGGAGAGAATCGTGTAGCAGCATCACCAACAACAGAAAGAGGATATTTTGCAATATAATAATTGTCTGTGTGGCTGAAGAAGAACAAATGCTTTCCTTGTTCCCCATGGAACTAATAAAGAAAGGCAAGTTGAGGAGTCTAGGATAATTATTTAGTCATCTTAAATATTTATGAGCTACAGAATGTGCTACATGCAATCTAACAGGGACTTGACAATTGCAGCATACATCATCTTGTTTCACAAGGGCTAAAAATACTTAATCTTGCTCCTTTAAAATAGAAACATTAATCCTAAATATGTCTTAAGCTAAGAACGAAGCTGTAAACTGTGAGAGAAAGGAAGAGAAGTTCTTTTTTTTTTATCATTGCGAAGGTGCAGGTCATGGAAAACACTGCAGGAATAAAACTTTTCTGGAGAAGAATTTATGTGAGCTTTCTGGGAGTGGTGATGGTGGTAGAGGGTATGTAATTCTTGACATTAAACAGTTTGCCATTGGCTTCACCAAGATCTGGGGAATTTTGTTCTGTTTAGTAGGCTGGAAAAGAGGTAGACTTTCCAGCTTTGTTTTGGTGACAATAAAATCATTGCTGCAAATCCAAAGAATCTATTACGTTGGGACAACTCTCCTCATGCCATCTCTTTACAGTTCTCTGGAGCCACAAATCCATAACACAAAGTCCCTTCTCTCACTTTCTCTGGCTTTCATGTGGGATTCTGTTCCATGTGTGACTTGCTGATGTGTAGTCACTAGTGGAGAAATTCACATTGAAGGACAGCTTTCATTGGCCATGGAATTCAGACATAGTAGAAATCAAATTTTCTAGAACATGTTGCTTTATTTTGGGCAGTAAAAGTACTTGAACAGACTTTCTGAATTTGGGATGTCATAATTTGTGCCTGCATTTGAATCTCCTAATCAGTAGCAGTAGTAATAATAAAATCTTGGCTACATAGACTTACAGTAGGTAAAATACTTTGTTTAGTTCATTTTGGTGAGAGCAGCACCGATGTGGAAGAGACCTATAATGTCTTTGTTTCTTATTTCCTCACAAATTGCACAGTAGACAAATTTATAAGCGTGAATAGATTTGGCCTTACGTATTTTTCCCCATTTACAACTCTGTGCAATCAGTATGCTTGAAAAGGTTTCAGTATTGCTGAATTTGGCAGCCTACTTAAATTTTGGCTCTTAATTTTGGCAGTTGTCTTTATCCATTGTGATAGCTCAACAGTGGCCAGAATTAGAGCTACCAGGCATTTGGGTTTCCTAAGACATATCTTACTTCTCTGACAGGAAATTTTGTCTAGGAGGAATTTGAATGCCTTGGCATTAGGAGAGGATTCATGTCTATGTGTACTCCTAGAGTAAATTCACTACCTTTGTGATACCTGGGATTCAGTGTGCACATGCACTTTAAATGCACAGAGGCATGTCTGGGAAGCCAAGCACTTTGAGAGCATCTTTGCTGAACAGATGTGCTCAAGCTGTGTGTGTAGCACAAGAGCTGAGGAGTTGCCTGGTATTAGAATTCCCTGTCTGACTGCACATAGTCAGCACATGCACTGATTTATGCTCAGAAATCCATGATCATGCTCTGAAGACAGTCTCTGCGTTGCATCAGCTATAACGTATGCATATTGAACAATCTGCATTGGAAATGATCAAGGAGAACAAATGTTCTCCTCCCTAGCATCTAAAATACTTGATACCTTTTGTGCATAATGCAAAGTGTCATATGCTTTTGCAGAAATGTAAGGGTTTTAATTTATTGGAATGAAAATGTAGACAGTGTACTATAAAGGGAAAGACATTGATTTTGATCCAGTGTAAATTGCACAGGTGGGCTGAATGTACTGTGGATTGAACATCTCAGAGCAGGGAGCTCAGGAGGTTGCTTATGTTGCAGCTCACATTTCATTGCTGCAAAGTGGAGGGTTTCAAACAGAACATTTGCTGAGTTTATGCCTGCTGCATGCCATGGTACATGCTCACATCTTTCTGGCTCAGTGGCAGCAGCAATAGTGGAATCTAGAGCTTGCTGCAAAAAAAGAGACAGAAAAGATGAGGGAAAGGAAAATGTGCTTTCCAATTAGATAATGGCAAATATCATACTTGTACTTGTGGAAGGTCAGAAAGGTAACAGCTGAAGGAGTCAAATAATAGACAAATTGATGATGGTAACTAAGAAAATATAAAAGGGACTCAATCTCTCTCTCACTGATAAAGCTGTTTGAGGTGCAGTAGATCAATCTAGCCATGGCTGTTGTTAGGAAATTGCTCTTGTTTGATGTTCCAAAAGCAGATCATGCAGTTTCCTAGGAAACATCTTTTTCCACTTAAAATCTAATTTTCTTACATTGCTAGAACTGATGAGTCACCCTGCCTGGCTTTTGCTTACTTCCCCTTACCTATTAAAATGTACTCACCAGGAAGAAATCCAGGGATTTTTTACTCTTTATCACCTGGCTGTTCAATTAACTCTTCTGGTTCCTCCCTGTTATCAGACAGTGTGCTTGATATGACAAGACAAAATTCATAGGTTAGAAGACAATAAAAATTTGAAATAAATCCTGTAGCTCTTAATGGGACATGTCTCCTAAGGTGGGAAGAATTCCCATACAAATAATGTTTCCATTATGACCCACTATGAAATGGTCCATATTTCTTTGCCAATAACATGCGATCATATTTTCATTAGTGTTTTGTCAATTATTACCTTAATCAGCTGATTCATAAATAAGCTTAATTTAGAAATGACAATTGCAGCCAATTACCGCCAGAATATAGGTAGGTTCTGTTACCGATTGCAAACCATGGTTAAAATCTAAAAGCGTCCCTTCTTGGCTGAGATGCTGCATTTTAGTTTTGTGTAATGAATGACACTTATGCTGAATGGAAAGTTGCCAGAGAAAGAGGCAAGGCTTATTCATGGCTGTGGTCAAAGGAACAGAGGTCAAAGAACAGGTTGGCAGCCTGTGTTTTCAGTGACTGGTGAAATTAACTCCAGTTTTCTAATACAAAGACAAATGCTACAATTTACAGTTACCTGTTGTTTGGGCTATATATAAAATCCTTGTAGTTTGCAGATGCCTAATGAACCCTGTGGCTACATCATTAATAAAAGGTTGGTCCAGCAGAACACATCTTCCATAAAAACTCTCTATGGGCTAGGATTCTTTTTCTTTTTCCATATGCAGTTGTGCCAGAATCAGTATTCCTGCCGCTTCCCAGTGCCTCTGATGCCTCAGTTGTCAGTATCCTACTGATCTGCCAAACTAGATGGTAATGCTGTGAAGCTTCAGCTGCTGACAAATGGCTTTCTATTCAAAGGGCAAAATCTCTGCAAGAGTAAGGCTCAATGTGACTCTCCATCCCAGTAAGAGGATGGGTAAAATAATTCCCCATCCTAACTTTGTTTTAAAACTTATAAAACTTTTCCGTTTAAAATTTTGGTGTAGTTATTTATTACTGGATTACATACTTGTATCTTATCGTATATCTATTTGTCTCTGCTAGCACATGGCTTGTTCAGCTGCAGCTGGTGAGTGGGTGGCCTTATATAAAGCTATGCATAAGGCTTAAAAAATTTGGTAGGCTTGTCACTTGCATTGGCTTGCACTGGTTTTTGTTTATATTTCCTAAATACTAAACGTTAGAAGGAATGACCATGGCTTCCAAGCAGCAGTTTCAAACTATGGTTTCCAAACTGTTTCTCTAAATTATCATTAGATTATGAAGTCTGTGGAAATGGTTCTTACACACCTGCAATCTTGTAGACTCTTAAAAGCTGTTTGCCGTTTTCTTAATTAAACGCTTTGATTTTGTATGATAAGTTCAATTAAAATAGGCCTTTCAAGCTAAATTTCAAGTTATTGATGATAGTTTTGAGGATTTAATGCACTAGAAGACTGAGTTTCAGCAGGACATAGACTACAGATCTTCCCGTGGCACAAGGAGCAGCAAGGTTCAAGCCATAAATTTCCAGTTTGCCTGCTGCATTTGTAGCCAAAAGGCACGTGCAGTCTTGACAGAAAAATGTTATGTGGCTTAGACATCAGTGAGTGTAAGTTGTTCTGGTATAAAAGAACCATATAGATTGCACGTTTGCTTTGAAACTTGCAAATGTGAAAGATGACCTTCATTCCAAGTCTGGACTGTTGGAAAATTTTGTGTGGAAATGTGTTGGTGGCTTTGATTTTTTTTTTTTTTAATGAGTTACTGGAAAGGAGAGACCAGAGTGGCAGGGGAATGATAAAAAGGACATGCTTTAATGTTGTCATTGCTAAATGAAGTATTTGCCAAACACAAATATTCACCTGGGCTCTGGGACTCACCCTTGATGAAGATAATACATTGAGCCATACTCAAGCCATTGATTGCAGGCATTTGCTGAGGCCATTTGCCATAAATTAACTTTCTGTGCTATGCTACAATAAACTCAGTATAACTTTCCCTCTCTTTTAAACAAGAAAACCAGTTGGGTCAAAACTCTGGCTGCAGAATCCACTGCTTCCAAGTAAAATGATGAAACTACTGGGAATTTAGAAGGAACTGGCTGTTGCACTCCCCTTTTATTCTGCTGGTGATGTGTAAGTGCACTTACATCTTTTTGTTCCTGTCTCTAGCCCTCTGTCTCCTTGATTATTAATTGTGATACCCCACTATGTGCTGCCCACGTGGCCATCTGGTTCAGGTGTCTGTCTCTTCAGGGGCTGGTTGTATCTGGGTACAACATAAAATGCCAGTCTGATGTTTTATACTGGTCAGTGGCTCTTCAGGGTCTAAAAGTGAAGTGAGTTGAATTATAGATTTTATTTACTTATTGGTGGAAGAGTGCTGAACGTCTCAGTAAAACATTCCTAATAGAGAACAAAGGCTTTTTTACTGACCTCTGGGTCACCAGAGTAATTTACAGTCAAAACCACTGATCCACTGGAGAAGTTGTGTCCCCAGATCACAATTGGTTTTCAAGGAGCACAGCACAAAAATGAGGCTAATTTATAAAACCTGTGCAAAACATCAGCACTTCTCGGTTCTCCAGTTCATATAAGCTTGTCACCTTGTTTTGATTTGCATGGGTCATCCCTGTTTGTTAAGATCAAAATAAAACAGTTGATTTTCTCTTGGTTCCTAAGAAAAAATAATTATTCATTTCTTCATTTCTTATCAAACCATTTAATGAGCTCCACTTTTATTGTCGCAAGACGTACAGAAGCCTCCAGATCTGGAAGTTTGAGAATATTCATGCAATTGTTGACACACCATGATTGTGGGTATAATTTGTATGTATAGAACATCTAAATTCTGTGAAGACAATGAAGTCTATTAATGAAAATTCTCACTGTTCATTTCTGTTTCTTTTTCTACCCTGTTGGCAGGAAATCACTTAGCCTAATGCCAGTGTAGCTCATGACAGGTATAATCTTTATGTCTCTTACATTTGTGTTGTGAGAAATTCTTGTCCAGAGACACTCAGATTTGGGAACTAAAGCCAGACTTTGCTCTTATGTATGCAGTATTGCTCTTGGGGAAAAATGGAGCTATGCTCCCTGCACTAAGGTATAATTATGGGGTCTTTCTTCCAGGAGTATAAAGAAGATATTAGTTATCATAATGTGCGTGAACTTGGACTTCAACGCAAAATTTATAAAGATACAAATGGGTCATTTCTACTAAATAAGGTAGGTCTTGGTGAATAGTAGCATGCAAAAATATGCTCAATAAATGTAACCTTTACACTCATGGAAGTGCTCTTTTTTTTTTTTTTTTTTTTCCCTGAGGGGAAGTGTTTGAAATCTTTTGCTATAATGCTGATTTTAAGTATTTGAAGTGTAGTTATTGAAATTTGATCTCTCATTTAGGAGTAGTGACAAATCACATACTGTTGTTTCCTCTTCCTGACTGTATTATCAGAATTCTTGTAATCAGTGAGATGTCTTTGGAATGCTACTGGGAATTTTAATCTATCCTTCTGCATAACAGAACAAAATAGAGTTTTTGAAAAGTTGTCAACCACTTTGTCAGTCCTGAGTGACCAGGCCTTTCCTGAAGCATTGGACATAGAATGTTTTATTTCCTTTCCAATATATTGGTTTCACACAGAGTTTAAAATTTACTTTGTCATCATATTTGCACAAAAACTTTACATAAGCAAGTATGATCCTAATTGAGATAGATCTTTTTCTACCTTTTTAATTAGTTCTATAACGGTCTTTAAAAAGGTTTACAAACTTAGATTATGCAGTGTCCCAATTGCATAAAATCTATTGCTTGTCTTTTATTCATATGCATGCTTAAGATTACTTGTCTTTGTGTGCATATGAGAATAGGTATTGATTCCTTGACAGACTATGTTAAACAAACAAAACCCCAAAGGAAATAAGTTTTCAAGCCTTTTTGACAGGTTTTGCTGTGTTTGCTGTGTTTAGAGATGAATTATTTGAGATGAAATGGAGGAACCTCAAAGAATTAGGGAGATACAAGTTTGCAAGGTGAAAAAGTTCAGGTATCTTTCTAGGTTTGTCCTGGAAGCAGACATGCTGAGCCTGAATAACTGAATGACTAATTTTCCAGTTTAAAATGGATATGTTCAAACCTTCCTATTTTTCGGGTACATATACATTAACCTTATTCTTCAAAATTTTGCTTCTTTGTTTTTTTTTCCCCCCCTGCATTTCTTCCTGCCCTAGAAGGTGTAAGGTAGGATGAAATATGATTTCACGGGAAGAACATGCACAGTTACCATACACAGACCATGCTACCATAATGGTATGTTCAAAACAACTTTCAGGATTGGAAATTTCCAAAATTAAGGATTTTCTGAGTTATGAGGATGGACTTTTTAGACCTTAATAATGCTATTTTAGTAGAGTCCTCCTTACAGCAATTAATTCTCTTCTCTCATTTTGTTTTTGTCCTATACAATCATACTGACAGCTACAACCATCAACATAAATAGGCTCTTCAGGCTGATGGCTCCAAAGCCTGGTACCAAAGGTGGTGCAGTGTCAGATCATTGTTCCCTATGTGAACAAGCACCCAAAAGAGGAAGGAAGCAGTCTTCCTGTTGTGAAGATCTGCTGATGACTTAGAGCCTCAGGGCTCTTTTTTTCCTCATCCAAACTTAGGAGGAACATGTCACCTGCCTTTATCATTTGCTCTAGATAGCAACTCCACTATCTCTTGTGCTTCTGGATTGCCTGAGTCCTTTTTATTCTTTATCACGGAATGATTTGGGTTGGAAGGAACCTTAAAGATCATGTAGTTCCAAACCCTGGCTATGGGCAGGGACACCTTCCACACTAGACCAGTGGAAGGTGCTTAAAACTCCATTCAACCTGTCTTTGAGCACTTTCAGGGATGGGGCATGCACAACTTCTCTGACCAACCTGATCCAATGCTTCACCGGCCTCACAGGAAAGAAGTTATTCCTAATGTCTTATCTAAACTTACCCTCTTTCAGTTTGAATCCATTCCCCCTTGTCCTGTCACTCCATGCCCTTGTAAGAAGTCCCTCTGCAGCTTTCCTGTAGCCACCTTTAGGTGCTGGAAAGTGCTCTAAGGTCTCTTAGTATCCTTCCCTTCCCCCTTCTGAACAACCCCAGCTCTCTCAGCCTGTCTTCACAGGACAGGTGCTCCAGCCTTCTCATCATCTTTGTGGCTTGCTCTTGGACTTCAACAAATCCAAGTCAGTCTTACGCTGGGGGCCCCGGAGCTGGATGCAGCACTCTGGGTGGGGTCTTATGAGAGTGAACTAAAAGGTGAAATAACTTCCTTTGACTTGCTGGCCATGTTTCCTTTGGTGCACTTCAGGATATTCTTGGCCTAGCTGTGGGCAGGGGACCCATTTTCAGCTCTTCAATGGATGGTTTTCACTGCTTAATACCTCTCTTTTTAAACTTACCTTCTTCCTACAAGTCTGGAGGTTTAATTTCTGACAATCCGCGTGTTGTTACCCATGTCCTTCACCAAGTTCCTGCTCCCAATTCTCTCCACTCCTTCTTCTTGTAAGATTTGCCCTTCCTTGCACCACACTAACCATATTTTTGATTCTCATTTCTCTTGTCAATCTCCTTCCCTGCTCTTATTCAATTACCTCTACTACAGAGATTTCTCAAGTATGATTACCAGTTCTATATGGGATAAATACTTACTCATCTACCACCTTACATAGCTGGCTCTGATTTTAGTGAACTTAAAGGTGATCAAAATAAGAGACAAAACTTGAATGAATTATACAAAGCTATTTACTGCTACTGACTATCTAGTTTCTTGGTTGTTTTTTTCTTATTTGTTTGGTTGCTTTTTTCCCCTCCTGAGTATTTCTCCAGCTGTATCATTTTCAGATCTAAATTTTATGTGGAGGCTGCCCTTGATGCCCCCACTTGTCTTGTCAATAATTTTGTATCCCAGCCCAAGATGGGATGTCTGGCAAATGACCTTCCCCTAAGGGCCTTATCATTTCTGCTGAAAAAGCCAGAGCTGAAATTAGAGTCAATGTAACTGTCAAGAAAATGCTGCAACCAAGTTAACAGTGACCTATTAGGTAATGTGGCTATAATGCTATTTTTTTTCACTATATGGCATGGCAGTGAATGGGTAGTCTCAGCTACAATGTGTTGCAACGTGTGGACCATGAAAATTTGCTTCACGATTACCTAGCTTTAGGGTGACTGCAGTAGCTATGTACTGAATGTCCAGTATTAACAAATAATTTATAGCCCAGGTGAATCACCAACAAAACAGCACAAATCTCAGGTGCTAACTTTGTGACAGAGACAAATATAGTCAAAATCTCCAGGGCCTTCTTACTTCTCACCTGCCAACTTAGTAATGTGGAGACCTTATCACATATAGTATGACAATGTGTGTCTTTCCCCTGAGCTTCCTTCCAGGCATTGGGACTTTGGTCGTTCTTTTACCCAGGAGACTTTATAAGCTTGACACCTTCACTGAAGGTAGAGCATATGGAGCATATGGAAATGAACTGCAATGCAGCATGTGGTATGAAAATGATTTTAAATTCTGTCATTATCACAGTTTAGCATTGTGGTCAGAGCTTTCCCTTAATTACTCCCTAGAGGTGAAAAACTGCTGATATTAACTAGACTAAGGCCATCTACTAAACCCAAAGCCCTTTCTTAATTCTGGAAATTAAATATTTATTGTTCACAAGAGCATTTTTTTTAAAAATAAAACAGAAAAGAAAAAAACCAAATTTGTGGGATTTAGTTCATCTCTTCCTGGCTGTGGGTTGGCAGACATAGATGTACCTTGCTTCAAGAGGCCAGACTCCCTGTTGGCAAAAGGAATGGGAGATCTGACTCCAAACAGGTTGAGAAGGTAAATTCTAGTTATGTATATTACAGGACTGCGTGACTGAAAGGTGAATTTCAGGACACCAGCAGCAGTCATTTGAATGCTCATCTATACCCTCTCACTTTAAAGAGACTGTAATTTTTTAAACCTCAACTACAGAGATATTTCATGTGAACTCCATAGACTTCAGAGCATTAAATTCACTCTAAAAGTCTTTGTGATAACTTAGGCCAGCATATTCTAGCCTTGATTTTAACCTCTGCTTTCATGTCTCATCCTATACGATGATAAAACTTTTTCCTTACTTTGCCATGCTGCTCTGTTCATATCTTCCATGTTCCTATAATGCCACATACTCTTTTTCTCCATCTTCTTTAAATAGTAACACAATGAATAACCATCTTAACAAGGTCCATATAGTTTCTGAGTGAGAGCTGTCTTGTGGTCATTAGCACTTATTCTAGCAGATGACATTCCAGCAGTGATGAGATCTTGGTATTACTCGTAATCTTGTTTCTAATTGGGTGTACAGTTTTGAGCAAGTCTTGTCTGCCGGCATCTATTGCCAATGAAGGGGAAATTATAATTGGCAGTGGTAACTTGTGGCTGACGAATGATCTGGCATACAGGGCAAGAAGGCCCAGCTACAAGAATGGGTTAAACTGGCTGGAAGCAGGAATGCCAGAGGCAGAACAGATTCCTTGCAAGGGTGGCATCCTGGGTTGTGAATGCTCAGGAAACACCTTTGGGCACTAGAGCCAGGTGTGGGATGAGATACACTATGCAACAGCTCTCAGGATGGGTGCTGGTGCAAGAGTATGTGAGGAATCTGCTTGTGACACATCAGACTCTACATTAGAACTGCATAGTGTGGTAGGACTTTGCCCAATGCATTGTTTATTGCATTTTTCTTTTATATTTAAATACAAACGTGCTTTTAATTCACCTTGAGAGACACCATAAACATTTCTTAACACTTTTCTAGTGTTTGTCTCTTTCATGTATGGTGTTCCTTTTTCAGTCTGAAGGACTCTCTTACTGTATGATTTTGATGTGATTTTACACAAGGAAAGCATGAACTTTTCTGGGGCTTGGTGATGATGGTAAAGGACTACTGAGCAAAACAGACTGAAATAAGACTCACAAGATGAACTCAGTTTTTGCAAGTTAAAATAAACTATCAGTTGAGCTGGCAACTTTTTTTCTAGAATTCAAATGTTTCTTCAGATCTTTTTAAGAAATGTAATGCTTAGCAAGCCCTTGCATGGTGAACAGACTTGTCTCCGGTCCCTGTAGACTTTGCCTATGCATCTGTTTCTGGTTTTAGTTTTGCTGTCTGAATAACAAGTCCTATGTAGATAAACAGTTTTGTTCAAGTTTAGAAAGATTACAGTTTGGGGATTAACACAAGTGTAGGAAGGGTCAGGCAAAGTGCTATTCTCAGCGGCTTTGAAGAACTACTGCAAAAGGGAACGGGTGCAATGCAAGTAGGGATGTCAGCTTTGCCTCCACAAGAGTCTATAATTTATGTAGCTATAGTCACCTATTGCATGATGCAATCCTAAGGAAGATGAAGGCATAAATAATTTTGATTTTATGTTGTTAGGCTGTTTCTCAAAAGCTTTCCTTCAGGGTTTACCTTGAAGTGAGAGATACACAAAGCACCTTGTCCGTATCAAGGCCTAATGTTGTTTTAACTAACCCTGATACTTACTGATCCTGACACTTCCAAAAACCAGAGCTTGTGTGGTGGACTTAATAGACCTTTCTGGAAGTATAGATAGGACAGCTAAGCTTAATTGCTTCATTTAATTTTCATAAGGCTTGGTAATTTTCAGTGAGTGTCTTTATGCCGTCTCTCAAGCCAATTTTTAATTATTTAGCAAAACATTTAAGCACATACTTTGATCTATGCTATTCATCAAAGCACTTTAGAACCTGCTTATGTGCCACTTAAACAGGTTGAAAGAGATGCTTAAGTGTCTGCTGAATAGGGAAAGTTTATAAAGTCAGGACCTTAAGAGTGAGCTGCTTGAATACAGTGATCAGAGATACAGGTACCAAAAAAAGTCCACCTCTGTCAATACTGAGAAGATCTGAAAGCAGAGTTGATTATGAAGCAATATAAATGCCCTCCTCCACCTCCCCCTCACCGCACCCCCCCTCCCCCGCCCCCCAAGATTTGGGCAGATTTTGCACACTTTCTTCAGCTGGTTTTGCTCACAAATTGATTTGTGTGTGTGTGTCTGTGTAATTTCAGTGTCATCAGCCTGGTGTGCCTGACACTGCAGTCCTTTTCAGAAGCAATAAGCCATGCAGTCAGATGTAGAAACAAGTCTCCATGGAGCTAATCGGCTTTGGTATTTTGCTCTGAGCACTTACTGGTTTTTTCCCCTTGCAGAGATATTGGAGCACTGGGTTAACTCTAGCAGAACTACTGATTGACAAACTAGTGTCATGAAGTCGTTTTATAAGCTGTACTATGGGAGTAACTTAAATCACTGTGTCAGAGGCACAAAAGATAAACAAGTTCAGTTGGGGTTAGAATAATTTTTAACTTAATCATACTTTGGCTTTTCAGTGTTTAAAGAGTAAATGATTTTAGGAATTCTGGACTAGAGACTTGGCTGGGGCACATCTCTGCTTTCATGTTATGCTGTTAATTGTCAGCTCAGCCCTAATTTTTTTATGCTGCCCTGGAATACACTGTGTATTGCTATCAAGTCATTGTGCTGGTTGCAGAAAGTCAAAATACTCCTGGCTACGGTGATACATTGAACTGTGCATCTTTTCTGTATGCAATCCTCATAGTCAAAGCAAGCAAAGAGAGCTGCAAAAACCTAAACAATATGTGCTTGTTCCTCTGTATTTAACATTTTCTTTTGTTCTTGTGATTTCCTTTGGAGAACCAGGATGTTGTCTCTGCATAATATCTTTAAAATTCCAGAGAAATGAAGAAACTTTATCAACCAAACCTGTAATGAGAAAATTAATTTTACTAGGCAAGCCAAGAGGTCAGTGGGGTTTTGAGCATAAGTAGCACATCACATATGTTCAGGCAGGAGTTGTGGGGTATTTTATGAGGAGACCCAGATATTTTAAAGCACACTGGACTGTCCGTGCAGACTTGATGAAGAATTAATAATGAAACTTTCAACAGCTTTTTTTTCACAATAGGAGCAAAATCTCTCAAAATCAAAAAGAAAAAAAAAAAAGGGGGGGGGGAGGAGAGGAAAAAAACCCCTAAGAAAATAAAAAGATAGGTTTCCAGGATAACAAAGGAGACCTGGCAGTCTATTAGTGGGACAACTACACCAGCTGACAGGCTGATAGACTGCTCCACAATCCCCAGTACACCTGGGTACGTGGAGCCACCTGTCACAAGAGTGAAAAATATATTCTAAGTTACAGAACTGCGAACTCAGCAACACTTCTGCAAGGGATCAGAGGAGTGAAATGGCCCTCATGCTAGGTTTTTGTTGCCAGAAGGTTTCTCACTGAAGGAAAAAAAACCCATGAACAACTCACTCAGAAAGTAATTTTTTCATTTTTTACAGTATTATGATCACTAGAAAATATATTACCATAGTAATGAAAAATGTCCGTACCTAAATTATTATATATAGCCATGTAAGTTGGTTGAGTCAGGTAAAAATACTCTCTCTTATGTGCTGCTTTTCATCCAAAAAAATGCATCAGGAAATTGAAGGGTGAGCTGGAGAGTGAAGGGAACTCAGGACAGGAAATCAAGACTTGCAGAGGGACCAAGGAGGAATCATTCTTTATCCTGTACTCACTGTGGATGGCAAATGCTTCCTCGCTCTCAAACTAATGGTACAAGTGATATGCTGCAGAAGAGCTCAAGGGCTGGAATCTACATGAGAAATCTACTGGGTAAAATTCTCCGATGATTTTAGGAAACTGGGGGTACCCCAATGGATGTAAAAAGAGCCCTTATTCATAGAATCATAGAATGGTTTGGGTTTGAAGGGACCTTAAAGACCATCTACTTACAACCATGGACAGGGATAATTGATCCAAGTAATCTGACTGTGGGGAAAATTATTACAGAAACTGATTTCTGCCTATTTCCTGAACTTATGAATACCACCGCTTGCCTAAAAGAAATTTGTGCCGCTGGTGAGCCAGTTTATACAGCCCAGTGTTTTCTGTCTAGCTGTGACATGCTCCAGTGCTGCAATGGGAAGTGAAATAAAACCAGCAGAGATTAGTTGTGGAAGACGATTTTTCCAGGCAATTGGTAGAAGGTTCAAGCATAATTGTTTGTAAAAATGATGCAAACAAAAGATGATTGAGTCTCCTCTCAGAGGCACTCAAGTTATCAGCACATCAGGTACCAAGGACTCAAATTATGAGTTTAATTTCTCATTGCTGAGATTTTGTAAGCAGTCTCTTCCATAAATTTAGAAAACTCAGATCTTCAAATGGCATTCATCCATTCTCCTGATGACTCTTAGTAATTTCATCATTCCCCATATGATTAGAAGTTTCCTGTATTCATTCACCTCTAGCATAGTCTAGTCATTATCTTTTGGTTTACACTGTGCTGCTGTTTCCATATTTATCCCTACAGTATATTATTAAGGAATTAGCATATAATATGTCAGCCTTTGGATAAATTTGACAATCAGCTCATGTAACTTCATATTAGATCTTCTGTTTGATGCCTGTTCCCGCAACCAGGCATTATGCATTTTCTTTACCTATTCTAGTGTAAATTTGCTTTTGTAACCACAATTGTCCCACGCAAATGTTCCCAAAGAAGTCAGTGTCTTATTTCACACACAGTTACTGTATGAATTGCTTTTGTTCTTACAAAGATTTTGCTTTACAAAAATATCCTAAACCCACATTGAATTTCTCACAGCTGTAGTGCTGTGGTAAATGATGGGCATTTCCTTAAAGCCTCCAGCCTATGAGGCCAGTCCCAGATTAGTATCTTGAAGTATTTATCTTTAAAGTTCATTCACATTTTTTCATCTTTGAATGGATAAATTTGTATTTTGGGCTGTTCAGTACTGCTTCTTCACTCTTTTGGTTGTGTTGTGTGCTGGAAGGGAAAGGTTTTGTGATCTTGTTCCCTTTCTACTGATGTTTCACAGAAGGGGCTTCTCCCATACCTCTGGATGCAAGACATGGAAGCTAAATATTAGAATGAGAAAGACAAAGGAATGGGCCACATTTTATTATTAAATGTTTTATTTATTGAAAAGTACCAGTTTGGTCTAAATTATGCTGCTTATGAACTCAAATATACTTTGATTCCATATCCAACATGGACCCTGAAAAAAATAATTTAAACTGGAAGGCTTAATTGAAAAAAAAAATCTTTAAATTTCTATTCTTATTTTAAAGACCCTTTTTTGGGGGGGTTGTTTTGAAAAGGGCAATGCTTTCCTAACTCAGAAACATAATGGAGTGATTCGAAAATTTTGACATAACCTCAAACGTTTGTTTAACAATGCTCTCATTTTCACAAGAAAACCACACATTTTTTCCTTTTGGGTAACCTGAAACCAAGCCCAGCTGGCAAATGGAAAACAATGGTATTTGTACAGCTTTGGTTGATATTAAACTGCTCCTATTTCTTGTGGTGATAGCTGTGCAGAAGGTTCATAGAAATCTCACCCCTTGTGCCATATGTTTCTTTTTGTAGCTCATTCTTTGCTAAGTAGAAATAAATTTCATTCTTTCTTAGAAATTTCCTGATTGGTGATTTTCCATGGAAACCCAAACATTTGTCAGAAACTGTGGAACCACTGAATATAAAATGCCTCCTTTAACTCCTCTTCATTTTTAATCAACTCCAGCCAGAGCTAAGGCTGCTTTCTGCAGGAGTGGTGCTTATGTTGCTGCGGTTGCTGACTATTCCAGGACATTCAAAACCTTAATGTCTTGATAGCTATAAAAAATAAAAAGTGCATGGTAAATATTTTTGTCTGGAACAAAGCAAAACTGATTTTGGTTCTTGTCTGTAACACTGATTTCCAGTGTGACTTTGGTCAGCTCACTAAATCATTCTGAGCTTCGTTCCAATCAGCTGTAATGCCAAGAGAATACTGTTTCTTTTCTTCCACCTGTTCCATAATTTATTACAAAATCTTTGAGGCAGGAACTGATTTTTCTTGTATGCCACTTTCTGTGACACTTAGCCCAACTTTGTGGAAATAACTAATTTTTTCAATTAATGATCGCTCTAAGACATTAAAAAAAGGTATGTGGGTGAAATGAACAACTTTCCCCTGTTTACTGCATTAACAAGGTAAAAGAGTAAATTTAGGTTTAATGCATTACAAACCTTTTTTTTTCCAAATTCAAAATTAATATTCCATTAAACTGTAAGAAAATATAAATGTAAACAACAGTTTAATTAAATATAGATATCATTATGAACCTGAAAGCTAAGTTTCAATTAAAAGTAGGAGGAAGTTTTGTGACTAGAGGGATATTTTCAGGATTTTTTTTTTCTGGCATGAATGTCTGAAGCCTTAGCATTATAGTTCTCCTATAATAACATTTTTCAGGGTGTGGTTTTGGCTCCAATATTTGATCCAGCTGTCTCCAGCATGGTAAGAACCTGTCTTTTTTAAGGAAACTGGAGGTGTTCTGTAGCAGTATGAGGTATTGACCTCACCACTTTTTAAACTCAGCCCTTTCCTGTACAGATATAATGAGGACTCAGAATCTCACTTGCTGATGAGGCAAGGGAGTTCAGAAGCCATTTCTTCAGCCTTTTGGAAAATTGCCCTTAAATTTGCTGGTGATTTCCTTTGTGTATACATGTGCATGTCCTGACATGGCTCAAACACTGAAGTAATAAGGAAATATTGACTTCCACCAAGAGGTCTGCTTGACTGAGCAAGTGTTGGTCAATGGATTGATGCAGTATTAGCAGGCATCTGACTCCCTGTTAGGATAGAACTGCCTGCTGGTAGTGACTTCTCTCTGCAAACTAGAAGGCATTTCACTGCAGAAATGTCTTTGGGGTAAAGTAAGGCAGCATCCGTAATTATTGGATATCAGGAGGACTTTGGCTCAATTATTATAAGACATTTCTAAAAATACATCAGTTTTAGCATTTTAATTAATTTTGGTGGATTGTATGCATGCTCAGATTAGGATTTATTGACTTTTAACCTAATAGTATATCTTTTAAAGTCAGAAATGCGACAAGCTAGTTGCAGTATTAACACCAAAACTATTCATGGGATGCAAAAGCTAGTATTGCTGTAAAAATGTAATCTGCATTGGGCTACGCAAGTCAGTGTGGCCCAAGTTCAGCCAAAGGCATAACCAAAACACTTAAAGAGTGAATATGAGTTCCAATAACAGTCAAGGGATTCCAGCTCCAGCTGCTCCGAATCAGTGTAATTGTACCAAAAAGAAAAAAAAAAAGTTGGTACAGTGTTAGCTTATACATGTTGACCCCATAGACTTGGCTCAGTTAAAATCTCTGTTAAAATATGGATGTGGATGCTTTCAGAGAATGGCCCTGCAGCATACTTGGCAAGTGGAGAGATAGATAATACCCTGATACAGAAATACTTCTTGGACATTTGCTTAAATCCTGTTGCTAATGAAGCTAATGGTACATTTATGTCCAGAGAAGGCAATCTTTCTCTAAGCCTCTATATTCACTTCTGAGCATGGATCCTGGTTTTATTTAACTTAGATTTTTTTACTGTTTTGAGGGAAATGTGTTTCAAAATGTGGATTTTCTCTGTGCATGTATATTCCTGTCTCTGAGGTGGCATTTCATGGCCTTGTATGACTCCAGTGCATCTGTTAATGGTTGCTGAGGTACCACAGCCTCACACACTTAACTGTTAACAAAATTGTACAGGGTTTATGTGCAGACACACATTAGAGAGCAGTGCTTGGCTTCTGATATGTCGAAAGAACACCCAAAGCTCTTCAGAAACAGTTCAGTGGTAAAATCACAAGTTAGAATTGTTTATCATCATCAACAGACAGAGCTAGTAGCTTTTGTCATGAGAAATGGTGAGACTAAATAAGAGCACAGGGGAGGAAAACAGTTTATTGTTGGGATTATTTGTATGGATAGCAAGTGTGCTGTATGGTATTTCTTTTCATACAGTTTGACATCCAGGTGTGGGGAATACCTAAAAGACTTGTTAACATCACTGGTCTGGAGTCTGCAGGAATTGGTACAGTTGGAAGGGAATGCAGATCTTGCTAAAATGCAGCATGATCTAAACTTCTTCAGGTTGTTTTAAAAGCAGGTCTCTGATGACATGCAGTCAGTAAAGATTTCAGTTCACCCCCTGTAGAAAGAGGGTGTGTTAGATCATCACTTCTGGAGAAATCTCAACTAGGTCACTGCATTTTTCAAGCCCTTCAGAGTTATTCCTACTTTTTCATGGGGAAAATCTTGTTTCAGCTCTGTATGGGATTTTTCAGGCTCATTTTTGGTCTGTCACATTATGTGGCTGTGTTTTCTTTTGCCATGGACAAGGTTGTATAGCTGTGACATGTATAAATTGTTTACTGTGTGGGTATGAGATGAGAGGAAAAAGTGTACCTGAGAAGAAATAGATCTATTTAATCCTGTGACTGTATCATTTATCTTTTGCTATTGACTCTGCCTTTTCTGGGATTTATTTCAATATTTCCTGTTCAACTTTCAGGATCAGCCAGTCTTATACATCATTAAAATTGACCTTCTAGGACTTATACGTATATTCATATGTATAACTCCTTAGTTTAAAAGCTCCTCTATTACAGCTGTGCTGTTTGGCATGTGCTCCACAGAGTTTGCAAGGTGGCATAACACAGGGCCTGTGGTTAGAACAACTTCACCCTTTGTCAACAGAGCAGCACAGCACAACACACTCAAATGACCAAGCTGCTCAGGAAATAACAGCCTGAATTCTTCTTTCTTTTGGTTTCTTCTCATGTGCTGGTGTGTAACTCAAGCATGCTCACGCTGTGGCTCCAGCAGAAGTTCTAGTGTGCTGTGGGATCCAGTTTGGCTCCCCTCTGTGAAGGGAGAGGTCTGTGGAAAGACTAGGAGAAGTGACTGGTGTTTTTTTTCATCTTCAGTTGAAATATCCTATGACTTTGCTGTGATGTAGCAGCCAGGATAACTTAACTCCTGTCAGCACCTTGGAGAAAATCCTGCTGGACCCTATATTTCTTTTTCAAATTGAACACACATTTTTTTGGTGCTTTGTTGATGGCTGGAGTTTTTAAAAATCTATTTAAGGCCTTATTGTTTTTTTTTGTTTGTACTTGAACCTCTTACCAATACAATAGATGAGTCTGTGGACAAAAGCCAAGTATGTTTTCAACCCATCCATTTACCAAAATGTGAAGGAGAAAGGAAGAATAGTGGTGCTTGAACAATGATCATTCTAGACTCAGAAACATAGATCTGTGATGTCGAACTGGTGCTGACACTTCCTTCTAGCAATGGTTGTCAGATCAAGAGGAACTCTATTAATACTTTGTGTCCTAGTGAATGAAGGGGTTTTTTTTCCTCCCCAGAATAAAAAGTTGGCAAGGCTTAATCTATACTGTGTTGAGTCCTAAGCAGATGAATTTGCCCATGGAAAGCAATGAAACATTTTGCCATGTGGCGTCTTCTCTTTCTGCCTTACTTCCCCACACTGGCATCCTCCAGAAACCTGTATGACTTCTAACACATCCCCTGGTGCAGCTTCTGTGGTTAAGGGATGAGGAGTCATTTGGGAACACGTAAGTAGGTTCCAAAGTCATGCTGGCTTCAGACCAGAAATGTTGTTGCTGGATGCAGGTTCTTATTATCTTCATGAATAAGAGAAATAACCAATGGGTTCAAAAATTTGAGATGCAAAGTGAAACTGCCTGAAACCATGATAAAAACAAAAGCAGCACATATCATGAGATAAAGGGGAGATTGATACAGTTCTGGAAAAAAACAAATCAACACAGTTGCATCTTGTAGCAGAACATTTATGAACAATTTTGCTCTTATTACTTTTTCCGTGGGATGCCCCTGCAATTACTTTTTTCCTTATGCCTGATAAAAGCCAAAAGAATGTCTTTGTTGCAAATCCTCTTTATTACTTCCAGGCAAATTCTCCCTTTAAACTTTAGTTCATAGAGCAACTATGATTCTTGCCATAAACTGAGAAAAGTCCTCCACGTTTATTGAGTTGTGAAAACAGTTGAAAGAGAAGCTGGGCCCTGTGGTGGGTCCTTGTCACTTACCACAGGCCACATGCATCTGTGCTCTACACAACGTCTGAACAGGTGTTCCAACTGTACACACCCAGGACTAGTTTCTAGGCATAAATATCAAAAGCAAAGTGACTAAACAGAGTGAATTTTAAATATAAAGTGATATCCTCGCTACATCTTTTTAAAGATAAAGGCATATTCAGCAAAGTTAATGAGAAGAAAGTTAAAGGTATTCTGCCAGATAACTTAAGTGCAAATTGGATTTACTTGAAAGCTATGTAGAGAATGACTGTGGATTTTGTATTTATCTGTGTTTATGTTCTTTGAAACTTTGTCATCGAAGGCACAGATACTCTTAATTTTGATGCTATATCATGACAGAATAGCCAGCAGAGGGAGCAAAGCCTTTTTAACACTGAGCTGTTGGCAAGAACTATGTGATCCTATAGGGGGATCAGGAAGGAAGCAAACTTTCTCTGTGGTACTTTCTCTCCCTCAGAAACTGAAGAAGAGGTGAGAGAGAAAGGGTTTGCAGACTTAGAAAAGAAATAGAGTTGTGTGTTACTTTCAAACTTGAAGTTAAAGCAGACCATGTTCAAAAAAATTGGAAATCCATCCCCATAAATAAAATGCTACCTCTCTGAGAAAAAAAAAAAAAAAAAAGCCAAACCAAAATCAAAAATCACCCAACCAAAACCTACACAAAACTTAAGAACCACGCTTACTATATTTTTTTTCTATTTGTCCATGTTTTCAATGCCAAATCCATTTTCATCTAATGGCTGTGGATCATTATGAAATGTATCCTGTGGTTTTGGCCACTTACACGAAGTTCTGTCACAAAGGGCTCTGTAATGACAATTTGCTGTTAATTGCTATCTAAAAGGGCCAATCATTGTAATTTCACCACAGTCTTATTCATAGATTACCATCAGTTACCTTGGCCAATCCTGAACACTTTGGGAAAACTATCAAATTAAAAAATGATGGAGAAAATACTAGGGCTTTTAATGCCACTTCTCCTCTGCTGCTTTTTTTTTTTTTTTTTTTTTTGACTCTTCCACCTGCAGTCCTCCAGGTCTGCATGTAGATAATTAAGGTCCTGTAAATTAAGATGACAACAATTTCAGATCTGCCTATCCCTGCCCTAAGCCTGCTTCATCAGCTCTGGAACAGCTGCAGATTTTTGTGCTGAGAGACTGGACCAAACACATTGAAGAGTGCATTTGGTATGCTTTCAAAGGGCTAGCCACACTCATCCCCAGCCCAGAGAGACAGAGAGGAGAAAGGGGCAGAAACATCTCATAGAAGGAGAGGGTCTGCTGACGTGATTCAGGATTTAATGAACAGACCACCTGCTCTTGAAATCCTCATTTGCAAGATATTTGAGCCTATGAATTCAGACATGATACTTATTGGCTTTTCAGCTAATCTTGTTGTCTGACAGCACAGTCAAAAAGAATGTAATCTCAGGAATAGAGAAGATACTTTCCGTATCCTGGCTGAGCACATTGATAAACATTTTAAGATCAGCAGTGCCTGCTCAGCAGACTGTAGATTAGGAGGCACATAAGGTTACTTCTTAATTCTAATATTTATTCTGTTTTATGAACTCCTAAATTTCAGGTTTTGGATTCACTTGAATCCTCAGTCTTAGCTGGTAATATGCACTGTAAAGGAGAAGAGGGAGGTGTGTGTACCACTTCAAAGTTTGCTTCCCACTGCTCTGTTTTGACCTTTCTGTATCTGTTTTTCTCTAAATGTGCAAAAAGTGAATGGCTCTGCATCCAAGGTAATTGCATGGCACAGGACTCCCACTGTCCTGTTATCAACAGTGTTTGTGGTACTGTCATCCTTACACAAAAGACTCTCAATGCAAAAAACTTAAGAGAAGCTCCAGCTTAAATCAAGTGGGTGTTGTATTTATGGAGCAATGCCTCAATTAAGCCTTGCTCAAGAAGGTTCCTACACTGCCTTGTCCCAACAAGGAGAGATGTTGCTTCATGCTTGCAGAGGGCTTCCCCTGAGGGCCTGCTACCCACTGTTTTCTTGGTAGAACCCATTGCTATGGAAAGCCTGACTCCATCTGCTCTTTTCTCCTGCAGAAAATGTTGCTTTTAAGGTCAGGAGAAATGTGAAGCCTTTTTAAGGATGGCTGGAATGCAGCATTCAGAGCAAGACTTGGGTTTTTTCCCCACAGAGCGCCTCAGCAGAGAAGGTTAGGCATAATTTCCCTTGTTCAGGAACGTTAGTCCCTGTTAGTTTTCTTCTTACTCAAACTTAACGAATTGAGCTGGAAATGTATCCATTTTCTGATTGAATGGGAACATTAGCTGCATGATTTCCTTCCAGAGGCTGATGGCTTTGATGCATTCTTGAATTCTTAGTGTTGCAGTGTCAGCAAGCTTTCTTGGCCTATGATTTCTGACTATATTTTGAATTTCCCATCTTCACCTTTCCTTGTGTTGTTCTCAGTTCAATAGCACAAAAATACAGGTGTACCACTAATAAGTAACTTTGTCTGTTTCTTGTAAGTTAAGAACACAAAGCAATCTGAGAATAAAAGAGGAAGAGATCTCTAAGGTGAGTGAGAAAAAGAAGTTGACTTTTCAGCTATCCCCAGACACCTTCTCTGACTATGAGCAATCCCATTTAGGTGCCCAAGTACTGATTTTCAGAGCCTCACAGTCTGTTCTGTAGTCTAATATTAAACAGAAACCCCTCAAAAACTGCATTTTAGAGAGTGGTTCATTATTCTGCCTTTGTTACTATTGAAAAATCTCATAGCTCAGGAGGCTGCACACATTCTTCTAGTCTTCAGTCTAAACCTATTTTGGCAATTTTATACCTATTAATTCTTGTACAAATGTACTTATTTGATTAATTGTTTTAATTCCCTACTATCCTTTTTCTCACTCACTGGTGTATTTATAGGCAGCAATCATATCCCCCTTAGTCTTTCTCTGACTTGCCTAGGTTAGCCAAGTTTTTTTAGTTTTCTTATGTAAAAAAGGAGGTTCCTTATTACTCTGATAATGGTAGAAGACTCACCAAACCTGTTCTGGTAATAGACTTATCTTTCTGAGTTTGGGTGATCAAGTAAGTGTGCAGTATTTCAGGTTTCATTGATTCTCTGTGCAATGAGACAACAGCTTTTCTGTTGGAAAGCTCTCTCATGATCATAATGCATCTATTGCCTTAAAACCATGCAAATAGTATTTGTATCATTTTTGTATTAGAAATGATCATTAGAATTGCTCCTACTGCAATGAACTTTTGGTGCAGAACAGCTGCCCTAGGCGTAGCCAGTTTCTGAATAAAACAAGTTAGGGACCCTATCACTCACAGGGTTTGTTCCCTTACTGATTTCCCTGCCTTGCTTTCTGAGTGAAGAGTTTCATGGGAGGAAAATCAGGTAAATAAAAGCTACGTCACAGCACATGCACAGAGGGGAGCTAAATTAAATCCTGTATTTTAATTGCTGTGTTTTGCAGGCACAACATATTTCATTCAGCACCATGTAAAATACTGTAGGCTGAGGTAGTGCTGTGCAAATGTTGGCATGCAGTTGTAATATTTGCTTTACTTGTGAGTGATGAGCTTATTTACAAAATTAGGCAGATCATCCAAATGGATGGCAATGGGGTCTTTAACACTCACTACCATACCTTTTAAACGCTCTTCTCTGATGGATGTCACTCATTTTGTCAGTCCCACTGAAACACTTTGGTACTTATATCCCAGTTTTACTGTGGCGGGTTTGTGGAAGACTAAACTTTAAACTTGTTGATGGTAGAGAAGGGAAGAAATTCTGTGTGGAGAGAAGAAAAAACACTCACTCTCATCAAAAAGAATCATGGTGTTTTTTTTGTCTTTTCCTATTTATTGCACTTATTTTAAATGGAAGGTCTTTCATACTGTTCAAGGGCATCCACTGGTCAAAGAAGTCTTGGAATTACCAAGAAGGACTTGTGGGTGCTGGTGGATGAGAGGTCGAGTATGAGCTGGCAATGTGCATTGACAGCCCAGAAAGCCAAATGTGTCCTGGGCTGCATCAAAAGCAGCGTGACCTGTTTTGTCACCTGCATCCAGTTCTGGGTTCCCCAGCACAGGGAGAACATTGGCCTGTTGGAATGAGTCTGGAGTAGGGCCACCAAGATGATTAGAGGGATGGAGCACCCTCTCCTATGAGGAAAGACCAAACCATTCTGTGATTTTAAGTCAAACCCTCTCATTAACAAGACAAGGTATTTCAAACACCTTTTAAACTTTGAGACAAATGGGAAAAAATGTGAAGGCAAGTCCTCCCATTCTCAATTCACATTGCTAATATGCACCCTAATTGATAGCACAGCAGCCCCTGGGGTAAGCTCCCCAACTTCTCCATGTTGGTTAAGCTCAGCTGATGTCAGTGAAACAGTGGTGATTCATAAAAATTGAGGATGTGGCCTTGGGAGTTCAGAGGATCTACTGGAGAATATCAGGCCAAAAAGTGGTTTCTGCAGGAATTTTAGTTAACCTGATGCCTGAAGCTAATAAAAAAGAGGTTTCTATATGTGTTTAAGTCCTTTTCCTTGAAAGACTCAGTAAGCAGTATGTCCTGACATTAACAGAAATGTGCAAAGATGACAGGTGAGTGTTTATTTATTACGGCTTATCTGCCGCTTATTAGCCGCGGATGTAAGGAGACGCAGAATAAAGGAGACGGAGTCAGTTGTTCGTGTTCAGAGCAAAGGGCGGAAGGGGGAGAACTCACCTTCTTTTAATTCTTATATACACTTTTAGAAATTACTGTTCATTGGAGAAAATTAACACTTCCGTCTTCAATTACAGTGGTTAAAAGAAATGTCCATCAAAGGATCTGTGTCCATGGGAAAGGAATGTAAAACAAGATAATTTTACAACAACATAGCTATGTTTACAGAATTCTCGTCCTTGAAAACTATCTAGCACAGAGCTAGCTATTTTTAACAGTAAAAATAGGCAACATTTATTGATTCCATTTACTGTATATAGCAGAGTAGACATATTGGCAATACCAGTCTATGAGTTCGGCTGATGTGATCCTGAGAGCAGAAAAACGTTTTAATAGAAGTAAAGTATAACTTAAACTTTATTACAGACGTCAAGTTTATTAAAGTGTGAGACAAAATTTTTTTTTAGGTATTGAAGTTATATCCACAAAGCATGAAAAAAAGACAGAAATAAAATAAGGCTGTTTTCAGTCTTCTTTCTGATCAGCTGATCAGATCAGATGGAAAATACCTTTTTTTTTTTTTCCCAATAAGAAAGGATACTGAAAGGACTAATGGCCTCTTTTATCAATCATGTTTAAATTCAGGACACCCATTTGGATAAAATATATTTTACATGGTGGTTGGTTATTTCTTTTATTAGTTGTTGTGTTTGGGTGTCTTTTTTTTTCTGTTAATAAAAAAGCATACTTTTAAAAAATATTTGCTTTCATTGGGGTACAGAAAAGCTACTGAGGCTTAAAGCAGGGAACTAGACTTTTCATTTAACCCACAGCTTTAACTGGAGTTAGCCATGAAACTTAGGTCTGGATTGAGGTCCCACATTTCACATTTACTTCCAGTGCTTTTCCTCCAATTAACATTTACAAACTAACAAGTGTTCTATAGTTTATCATGCCCAGTAAGTATAATGCAAAGAATAAGTTATATTTTGCAGAGCCTCTTAGCACATTAGGATGTCTGTCCTGCTTGTTATCATTGGAACAATTATGAGGGATGTTCTGGCAATGAATTAACTTATCTGGAATGTAAAGTGATCTTTTATTCAATTTCAGAGGAAGAAACTAGGCTTTATACCAGTAATCTCAAAATATATGTCTGAACTGCTGATCCCAAGGCATGCTGTGATTGTATGAGGTGGTTTAATTGGATATGTGGATCTGAGTTCACTGTTTACATGCACACAGCTATTTGGAAAGGGAGCTTGTTAATGAAAGTAGAAGAAAAACTTTAAGGAAAAAGCATGTTTAGCATTTAACTAGCAAAAGATTTGCTTTCTTCATTAAAGTCATTATAACTGAGCTCAAGAATTGCACATGCACCAGGGAATTACTTGAATTAAGTTAATAAAGTTGTACTTTGTTAGGTGTGAGGGGTCTGATTACTCCATTAATAGCACGATATAGCCTGAATTCAGATCTGTGGATTAGAGCAAGCAGGTTATGAGGATGCAGCTGTGAAGCTCTTGTCCTGTACACCTCTTCACCTGCGTAAGAGGAAGGCTTTTGTTTCTGTTTTTATGAAATGCGAGAAAATAAATTTGTGCTGCGCAGGATAAATCAGTAATCAATGAAGTTTGGTCCTAGGAAATTTAGAGGAGAGCTGTTCAATTACTTGGTAGAAACTCTTCATGCTCCTCAGCTGTCTCTGAATATGCCAGGTCTGGGGAATATATAGCAGGGTTTTGGGGTTATTGTGTGTTCTTTTCAGTGCAATTGGCTTTTGTTTGTTGTTTCCTTAGTTACTCAGTTCTTGAAACAAGATGCAAAAATAGTACTATCTATATAGCTGCAGAACACAGCAGACACTGGTACTAAACTGGTTTCAAGCATACAGTGTTACCTTTAAGGTGAAATGCTAAGGGGTACCACCTGCTTGCTGTGTAAATATCTTGTTTGGTAACACTTGCTAAAAGGTCAGGTTAGTGGTGAATGCTTTTTTTGATATAGGGAATGCTCTTAAAATTTTTCCAGTTTAGGTTAAAATTGATTTGATCATCCTTGGAGCCTGGTAAAATTTAGTATCACACAACAGCGAAGAAGTTGCCTGAAGCATTGCTGCATCTCAATGATGAAACTGGAATTCTGCAAACCATCTTTATGAAAAATACTGAGACCAGACATTTTAAGCGGTGCTTCCCTGTTCAGTGGCAACAGTAAAGGAGTTCAAAGACATGCAAAGTAGGAATATTAGGAATGAAAGAGAAAGTGAACCATTTCTTGGGTTTTTTTTTTAATCACAGATAACCTGAGAAGGTGATGGGCAGTAATTAATTTTGCATAATGGGTCCCACTTCTGAGTATACCTTAGTATCATAGTGATCTTAAACAAGTGCTTCCCCTGTCATTTGTCACTAAGTGTGGAATCTACCCTGAGCTGAGCAGATGAGTGTGGGCAGAGCACTGCTCTTGTCTGCTGGGGATGAGTTGTTCTATTAGACATGTTCTATTGGTTTTCCATCAGACTTATGCTTACTGAACCACTTTTTTTGAAGCATGTGGGTTAGAGAGGGTCTTTCCAGCTACATTCAAAAGATCAACAAAATGGAAGAAAATGTAATGTTATTACTGCTAATATATTTTAACACAGCAACCTTTTTCCTAGTGAAGACAAAATCCACTTGTCACTATTCACCACAAAACCATCATAGTATAAAATATATTGCTCATAGTGAAGATGATGGGAATTTTGACACAGCTTTGATCCTATGTTCACTACTGAATACACAAAATTGTTTGGCTCGGTGAGTTAAGGAACCAGCTAAGAAGTTAGCTTGTTGGGCAGGTTGTCTTTTCTAGAGTACACCATTATTTACCAAATATTCACATCCATAGGCCAGCAAAGAGTTAATAATCAATTGCTACTTAATGAACCTATAATCACCTTATTAAATCCGCATTGAATGTGTAGTTAAGTGTACTCAGAGTATTTTAATTTAAATGTTACCATAAAATCTGCAAGTGGAATTAGTGTAGTGCTTTTGAGATTACATTAGCAGCAAAACAGGAGGTGGATAGTTATTGTTAATTAAACCATACAGACAACATCCAGTAGAATCCGAACAGCGTGTAGGATGCATCTATTTGTTTAACATCTTAGTTTCAAGACTCTCTGCCCTCCAATGGCTTGTTTTTTCTTTTTTTCCCCACTTTCTATTTTAATTACCAGTGGAAGCTTTTGGATTGATTTTGTTATTCTGTAAGACTGATGAAATGTTGAAGAGAACCTTCCAGTTGTCTCTGGAACAGGTTTGACATTAATACACTCCATGGAGGAATGGAACAATATAATTTCACTATCAGTTTGTTTATTAAACTATTTTATGACATTTTTTTCTTCCATCTAACCAGTCTCTGAGGAAAGCTCCAGATTTGATTTCCTCTAATGAAAGTGTCCCCCTTATAACATATTCACGGCCACATGAGTCATGACATCCTGTAATTTTTTGCACTTCCCTGCTTAGGTCAAATACCACAAAGAGCTACCTTATTCCCTGGTCATTGCCCTTTCTCTTTTTTTCTTTTTACACATCTACCCTTGCAGTGTGTGAGATTGAGAACACAATTTGTGTGGCATTTTTTGTTTGAGGGGAATTTGCGTCAGACCCAGTGTCTAATCTGTTCTATAGTTCCTCTGCTGTTTGAAGGAACAAAACTTCTCTCTGTGATTGCCCTCAGTGTGACACTTGCTTCTTAAGCTTGTTTTCAATACCTGCTGTGCACTCAGAAAGCAAGTAGTGCTGCATATCTGTCCTCTTTTAGCTGATACATTCCATTATTTGGGCTATTGGCTTCAGGAGTCCTCCAGACCTGCCTCCCTGGTTGTCACCTTTGCTGACTGTCATGGGATAAGTGTCCCTGTGCTGTGTAGACCTTTTTTTCTCTAAAAGGATGAGCCTTGCCCAACAAACCTTTACTAATATCATAAACTCTAGTAGAGATAGGGTTCTGAATGTTTAAATCTGGTTCCCATGGTCCTTTAGTACTGTTACCTGGTCTTTATTGTCTTCCCCTGCTCTCCAGCCCTGACACTTCTGTAATACCTTGCTAAAACTCCCTTGTTGGTAGTGCCTGCTTTGGCGTTTCTCCTTGTCGAGAAATACATTTAGTGCAGACAGCTAGGTGCACAAGCTGCAGACTGAGCTGCCATCTCTTTGTACAACAAAGGGCACTGGAACCTGTGGCACCAGTCAGGGTACAAGACAGTCAAAGGCATGGCAGGAAGACCCCAGACTCCACATGGATAGACAGCCTGAGCTCTTACTGTGTTATTGGGCCATGAATAAATTGCTTTATGGATCATGGGGTTTTAGGCTCTGCTATGGGAAGCCAGAGGTCGAACCAGTAAGGAAACCTGGCCTGACTGTGTGAGAGTGGTGTGTGTAGGGAGTCAAGTGGGTCACCCTTCAGCTCACTGGATCCACCCACTGCAAAGGGGCTTCAGTCTTAGCAGTGAAAGTCTTGTAGTGAGAGGGGGACTGCCACAGTGCCTCCAGAATGGTCAGAAGGGAAGTTTCCTTAATGCTCCTTATATGTGAGTGCCTCATCCAAAGGTTTATTGTAGAATCATAGAATGGTTTGGATAGGCAGGGACTTTAAGAACATCAAGTTTCAACCCTGCTGCCATGGGCAGGGGCACTCTTACCCTGATTCTATACATTATCTGTTATGAATTGCTCCTTGTCCCCCTGGTCCTTTTTCCACAGACAGTTCCTTGCCTATTTCTTGCACACATATCCCTGGCAAACAGATCAGGACAGTGCTTTTCCCCTTTATTACTTTCTGAGACACAAACCTGCCTAAATAACAGTATTTGCAATAGATTTTTTTATGCTTCCTTCCATTGTGGCAGTTTAGTTTAGACCCTCCGCATCGTTCAGCATTGTTTTCACTTCTCTGCAAAGGGCCATGCACCTTCTAGGCACTAGAAGAATATGATGTAATAAAAATGAACATGAAACTATGCTTTGGCTGTCGAATGGGCCTTTTTACCCCCAGCAATACAGACTGCATGGTTACTCTTCATTTTCAAAAAAGCCAGTGAAGCAACTCTTCTAACCATTATACAGTGTGAAGTATTCTTTCTTAAACACTCTAAAGACTACAATACACTTTGACTCATTTGGTTCCTTTATTTTAAACACACTGATTCAATTCTAGGTCTTTTCCTTCTGCTTGCTGAAGGTCATAGCCTGGAAATCTGAAAGTTAAGTCCTTGACCCCTGTGAAGTCGACAGGACCTCATACATTATTTGGTAAACCTTCCCATTCATCCTCTCTGTGCAGTAGTGCATGCATATACAGGCCACAAGTAAGGATTTGCAAAATGGAGCCCTCACTTTTTTGTAATTGAAAACCATTGTTGGAGAAACAATGATTCAATAACCTTTTCTGAGGCTGGCCTAATGTCTCTCTCCAGAGACCATGGTGAGCACAGTGGTAAATTGATTTTAAAAAGAGTACAGCTTTTCTAACTATTTATGCAAGACTGACTACATTTTCAGGCTTCTATTTAATAGCTTTGGATAATACAGGACTTCAAGCATTGATGTGAAGTGTGTGTGTGTATGGAAAGGGCAGATTGCATTATCATCTTATTTCTTCAGATTTTTCCTACTGCAAAAGAAAATAATATTAAGATAAGTGAACAGACCATTTAAATGAAGAAATAAGTGGTGGTTGTTTGATTCTCTATTGTACACAGTGGTCATAAATGTTGTTTGGAGGCAGTTACTCTTTTTACATCTCTTAAGGGAGTTTTTCTTTACATTTTCACCTTTCTATTGGGCTGGCCAAAGAGGAAGCTGAACAACCACACAGTGAACCAAGAAGCTGTAATATGAATGGGCAGGTGGAAGAGCTTTCCTTCAACTATGTATGAAAAATAATGAAAATCTTTCCTTTCTTGAAATAACAGAACTTACACACTGATTCAAGCATGGTCATGTATCCTTTAATCTCCAAATACAAAAAAACCCCCAATGTACTCTGATGGAATAAGATTTACTGAAGATGAAATTAGCAGGGATTGTGAGGGCTGACAAAAAATCCTTCAGTACTTCCATACCAAAAGAAAAGCTAGGAAAAGTGTGAACCTGAACTCAATGGACCAGGATACATAATGACAAAAAACACGGAAAAGATGCTCAGTCCTTGACTTGATTTTTTTCCACTGGTAAGTTCTGCCCACTGGCCTTTAAGGTTACTAGGTTTATTAGCAGGGCCTAAGTAAAGCCTTATCCACAACACAAGAAGGTAAATTAAGGAGTGCTTTAACTAATTGAGTGTAAACAAGTCCATGGGACCACATAAGATGCATTTGGGGAGCCCACCAATATAATTTTAAGGCCACTCTCTAACACCTCTGAAAGGTGATGCCAACTAAGAAGGATTAAAAAAAAAAAGATAGGCATCACACTTGTTTTCAAGAAGGGCAAGATGCAGGAAACTCAAGGCAAGTCAGCTTTATCTTAGCCCTGTGATGGTCATGGAACAAATCCTATTGCAAGCCAGTTCCAGCTGTATGAAAGGGAAAAGGGTGACTGGGGAGGGCCAGAACTGATTTACAAGTTCAAATTATGCATGACCAAACAGGCAACCTTCTGTGAGGAAGGAATGGCTCTGTAGATAAGATGAGATCCACAGATGCTGTATACTTTGATTTTATACTTAGATTTTAGAAGGTCTTTTAATATGGTCTGCAAATCTCCAAATAGCCAAACTGTTGATATAAGGAGTAGATAAGCAGATAATAAGGTGAGTGGAAAATTGGCTGAACTATCAGCAGCAACACAAAGTCCCAGCTGTCAGGTTGTTGCCAGTGATGTCCCCCAAAGAGCAGTATTGGGGTCAATATTACTGAATGTTTTTATTAATAATCTGGATAATGGGAGAGAGTGGGCTTTCATCAAGTTTGTGGAGAATATCAGATTGGTGGGAGCCACCAATATTTTGGCAGGGAAGGTTGCTATTCAGGGGAAAATGCCCAGGTTGGAGAAATGAGGTGACAGAAACCCCATGAAGTTCAAGACAAGAAAATCCTGGCCTGGGACAAAATAATCCCATGCTACAGCAGAGGCCATGAACCAGCTGCAACAGGAAGTGGCTTTGAAGGAAAATGGGTTTCTGGTGGGGGAGTTGAACAAGAGCCAGCAATACATCCCTTGTGGTTCAGAGGGTCTGGCACATACCAGGCTGCACTGGCAAGAGTGCAGCCAGCAGGTCTGGGGGAAATGATTCTGCTTAGTGCAGGGGCAAGTTTGGTACCTTAACAGAAGTGATGTAAACCTCATCCAAGAGGACTAGCTTAGTCAATTTTGGTATCAACATAGACCAGTACAGTTCAAAATGACAAATTGTTAAATATAAACAATTTTTGGGGATGTTTTAGTTTTGTTTTTTTTAAAGATATTAATTTTACCTTCACAATGTCTCTCATATTTCAGAGAACACTAGTTTGTTAATTGCAGGGTCATTCCTGTCTTTTCCTTGCCAAAGCTGGATCTGCAACCTGAAACATGAATTAGTTAACATTGTAAGAACATAAACAGAAATATTCTCTTCTGGTGATCACGTGATAGCCATGATGGCTAAAGGTTGGTGGAGACACGATATTTTTAAGAACAGACTTATTTTAGATTGGTATATATAACTGGGAAAGCCACATGTGCTTTCAGGTTCAGAAAATGATCTGATCTGATCATCTAGAAGCTATCCCTAATTGAAGTGCAAGTTAAATTTACAGCTGGGTGAGCTGGAATTCACTGAGGACAAACAAAAGAGACACATTTGCAATCACCTCAGTTTGGGGTGGGGCACAGCAATGTAAAGTCAAGCAGAAACCCATAGAAGCCTAAAAACTTGTCCAATTTATCCATCTCTGTCAGCTGGTACAGCAAAATAGTTTACCTCTCTTTAGAAATCTGACTGCTTTGAGTAATTGCAGAGGAGATGGGTCAGTTGTCAGCTGGCATTGAAAATGTTTTAGTTCCATTAACTTTGTGAGGTTAAAGCAGCTCATGCCAGCTGCAGATCTTTTGACCACCACATATACTAAATGTGCCAGTCATCAGTCTGGGCTTGCTCCTCCCGTGTAGCAGCTTCAGTTCAGGCAGAGGATGAATGACAGAGCAAGGAGGGTGAGGATATCCGTCATGTTTAGTGGTTGCTATTAGAAGAAAAACACAACCTGTCAGGGAGGTAGGAAGAATGAATGAGTTCAACCCTGACCAGAACTGGTGGGCAGGTGATGGCATCTCTGTGCATTATGTGACTAACAGAGGTCATTTTTAATAGCTTGCAAATCAGCCCATGGCAGTTTTCTCTGATACGCCAGGACAACGTGTAAGATACTGATAGGCACTTTTCTCTCACTTAGAGTTGTTTAGAAATCAAGTTGACACATGCTTTTTTTCCCTCCTTTATTTTCCTCTGTAGGGATACACGGCCTATTATATTTAAACTTCTATAACTATTTGAATGGTATTCAGTAGTGGATTTTCAACTCCTGGACTAAATTATGGTTTGGAAGGTGTAAATTACAAGGGATTAGAATGTATTTTTTAAAAATAGCCTGCATTTTGTAATAATTTTGTTTGTGTTTGAAAAAAAAGTCTTCTGCAACAGATATAGTCTGGTTCAATGACTACATTAAGAAGTACTTTCCACTTTGCAAGGGTAATTATCTTTATTAGTTCTGTACCTTGATAGTGTTTCAGCAGAGCATTTAGGAGTGTCAAATTCTATTAAGCGTAAACTAACTCACAAAGGAAATAAATTGGAGCTGTGTGTAGATGGTGATACCTTAAGAGTTTTAAGTGAGTGTTCTGCTAGGTGGTTTTGCCACTTGATAGCAAAAAACCCAAACAAACAGGCAGCCAAATTTTTATTTATTTGAGGGGAGAGGGCTTTGTGTCTTTTGGAATGACAAGCTTCCCCTCATAAATAAATGTGGAAGATTTGAAGCTTCTACATGGAAACAACTAGTCACTAAGAAAACGGAATCCTACCATTATTTAATAATCACTGTTCAGAAATATAATGTTGTTGGTATACTAAAGTTTGAGTCATGAAGGAATGCTACATAAACCACGATGCTTTTCTGAAATTTCTCTTTTATCCAAGAGCTGAACTGCAGAGATCAGGCAGGAAAAAAGTACAGCTCATATTTGCATGGCTTAGCAAAACTGTAAAAGATGCTTCTAACTTATCCTCTATCATGTACTATTTATGAAGGCTGAAGTAACTGTGGAGTTTCTGCAGAGCTACACCCGCATTCAGTAAGCAGGTCCCTGGGATGAATTTCAAAATGATTTGTCTCACCTGAGCTGCAGGAGTAACTGTGTTAGAAAACCAAGGAAAAGTGCTGAGACCCAAGGAAAAGATTTCGTTAGTGGTAAACACGAAAATTAAACTCTAGAGGAAGGCTGTGGTGTTGCAAAGTGTGTCCTGCTTGATTTCCCTAGACAGCTCGATTTCATTGCATGCCATTAGTGCTTACATTCAAGACCATGCATGTATTAATCATGCTGGAACTGCTGTCCTCAGCTCTCAGGAGTCTGACTTCCCTCCCTCCACAGACACTTTAGCATCTTCAACTTGCTCTTTCTCTCATTTTGTCACTGGTTGATATTTGCCTTGTGGTTAAAGGGGACTGATATGGAAAAGACAAACTCCTTGTACTAGCATAAAGGACTCTTCAAGTATTATGAGCTGGAATAGTGTTTCCCTTTGCTTAAAGTGCTACCTTTCCCACTCTTCTTCTGGAGTTGCTGTTCTATTTTGGGGCATGCAGTAACAAGGAGCACAGCAAGATGTCTGTGCTTAACATAGGTTAAAGTCATAACCTGGCAGTGGCACAAAAAGGTCCACTCAGTGCATGTGATGTCCAGACAGCAAAGCTGCTAGTGTGCTGGTGGGTCAGCCTGGCATTCAAAGGCTGCAGAAATGGGTTAAATGCAGAGTCCTGAAATGGGGATGGAATAGCTTCCTGCAGCAGCCCAGGCTGGGGACCGATCAGCTGGCTGAAGAGCCACTCTGTTGCAAGTGAACTGGGGGTCCTGGTGGGCCAGAAGTAGAGTGTGAGCCAGCAGTGTGTGCTGGCAGCAAGGAAATATAACTGACTGCATGCCACACTGCCACAGCATGGCTATAGCCAGATGGTTGTAGTGGTTATTCACCTCTATTTGGTGCTTGTGACACTGTTTCTGGAGCCTTATGTCCAGTTTTGGGCTTCCCCTGTCCTAAAAAATACACTGACAAGCTAGTTTTGTATATACCTACATTTAGACGGCTGGACCCTGCCCAAAGACATAGTGCTGTTTCTCTGTGTACTGAAAACAACTGTTTTAATAAGTCGAAAAAGCTTTTAAAGCTTAAATCTTCCTTTTGTGCTACAACAACCTCTTTTTTTTTTCTGTAAATAAAGGCTCATGACTCCTCCTAAGAAGAGAACTGAGCTTGCAAAATGGTAAAAATGTAGTGGAATATCACATCAGAGAGGAAGACCAGGAGGAAAACCCCAGAAGGAAATATTTTGAGCTTAACCTAGTACTAGTGCTATTTGCCTCAGAGTCAGGCCAAGTGAAATGATGAAGGGACAAAAAAGCAGATGTTATTTGGCCACCAGAGAAACAGTAAGCAGCCACAGCTGGCAGAAGCTCTTGCCCACACTGTGGGAGACAAAAAGACAGAAGGAGAGAAGCAGTTGTAAGGAGGAGGTTTGTCTAGGTTCACTGAAATGTACATTGCTCAGCACTATGCCTTTATCAATAGGTTTATGTTGCACGCTTTGTCTGTTCATAATAAGGTAGTTTCTATGGATGTCTCTTGAACAAACCAGAAACACTTGTGCAAGCCTTTGTCTGATTTTATGTTGCTTTCTGGCTTACCCTTTCTTGGCTAGGCTGTGATCTGGCATCCTGTTTCACTGGTGCTGGCCATATGAAGGCATTATTCCCTCCAGACTGTACTGATTAACCTCCAGTTACTGCTGAGTTCTGTTGGTGTAATTTGATTCAGTCATGATGACCTGGACTGGGAAAGGCTACTATGCCACAGACTTGTAGGTCTGGCAAAATTTGCTGTTCTCTAGCACAGGTCAGTGATAAGTCCAGTAGTAGGAGGGAACTGTGATCTCTCTGAGCACAGCTAGGAGCAGACACCCCCAAATTTCTCTCAGATGTCCCACCCTCTCTGGGAGAAGGTAACCTCCAGCTGGAACAAGTACTGCTCTGACCAGCCACCTTGGGTGTGAAAGGGAACATCTGCTCATGAGCTGACAGGCTATGCAAACTGAAGCAAAGTGGATCAATTTTAAAAGAGAGAGTATAAGTTCCAATGGTTTGACTGTTTCCATTTAAACGGTGTAATGTTATGAAAACCTATTCATATGTTAATGGAACAGATCCATCTTGCCATAAAGAAACACTTACTTTACAAAGCAATATTGATATTTCATTTGTCTGGTGGCAATTCTATTTTATGCTCCTTTAGACTACCCATTTTGAAAATCCTTTTTTTATCCCCTCATGTTTTTGCTTTATGTAAGCACTTAAAATTGTGTCTTTCTTCAGGTATGTGAGCAGTCATAATGGATGTTAGCAGGTTTACCATAATAGTCTGTATATTTAAAATCAACTACTTTTATTGTGCTAGTACAAACGCTGATTCAGTGAAACCTGAATTTTGTACTTGTCTCCTCTAGGAAATTAATCCAGGCTAATTGATGTAAATTGGATTAATTAAACCACATTAAAGTCATGCAAAGCCTTTCTCATTTTGGAAAGGAAAAGAAAACTGCCTTAATTTGCTTTTGTTTGATTCACTTCCAAATCAAAGAAATTATTCTGATCAAAAATCACTTTATATTCATGTTCAGTATAGTCCCTGTGTAGACAACCCATGGTCTTTATTTCATGTGTGTGTGAGAGAGAGCAAGAGAGAGAGGAACATCAGCTTGAGAGAGCTGGGAGAGGAACATCCTACTGCTGAGGGACTTCAGCTTGTCTAGAGGACCAGTTTATTAGATTTTTGCAGTTGAACTGCTACATCATTTAACTATCATTTTATACCCTTATGGCTGAAGCTTTCTTGTTGGTACCAGCTTTGGAGGTTGAAAGCAAGGAAGATTATGGTTCAGGAAATTAACCCTGGGTCAAAGTAAAAGCTTTTACTTGTCTGGCAGTTTCTGACTGTGCTTCTTTAGTTGGGACCCACCAAACATGTTAGGGTCCTCATTTTCCCACAATCCTTTCCAATGCTTAACATCACAAACCCAGCTGTCCCAAAGGGGGCTGAATGCAGAAGGTGGTAGTAAAATGGGTAGTTTGCTGGAAATCTAATTTGGTGTGTAATTAACACTGGATATGAAGAACACAATATGTAGAAGATGGTGTGGTGATTTGGTGTTTAAGATTTTCTGAAATATTTATCACTGAAAGGTTCTGAAAATGCTAGAAAATGGTTTTGGAAAATAGCATAAGTATTGTTAACCATACCTTGGTATAATCCTACCTTTCTATGATTCCTCAGCATTATTTTATTAGAAGTAATTTCTTCTGTTAAAATGAGAAGAATCTTTCAAATTTTTCAAATGGCTCCATTTATTTATGCACCTCTACTTTTGTCCTGGTAACAGCAGGAATTGATATAGAAAATGTGGTTCACTCACAATTTTTGTAACAGAATAAGTTGTAAATATCAAAAGAAGCTTTAGGAGTTGCAAAAGTCTATCTTAAATTCTTTATGAGTTTAGTGTGTCAAGAAAGTTCAAAATAGTTTGAGTAAGAGGAAAATAAATATCCAGAAGTACAAAAATCCAGAGGTTAAGTACAAAATTTTCACTGGTGTCTGTTGTCCTGATTCAGCCAGTGCATTAGAATATAGGAAAGCTATACTGCTGTAAGTAAATGAAAAAAAAATAGGATTTGATAATGCTTTCCATCTCATAGAGACTGGAGTAATGCACAATCTGCAGACAATTAAGATGACAGTGTTCTGACTTAAGCCAACCTCAACCTCAAATCCCCAGCAGCTGAGGCAAGAAATTTTATTAAGTGAAAAGGGCAGTATATATTAGAATTTTTGGTCTGTGGGAAAATTTTTGGGGTTCTTTTTTAGATTTTGCTTACATTCTTAATAAGTTTAAAAAAACCTCAGTACTGAAATATGTCTTGAACAAAATGTTTAGAAGTATTTCATTTAACATATTAACATTCAACATTGAATTCACCCTTGAACCTTGTGGGGTGAGTTATCATTCTGCCTCCTGCAAATACTGTTTCCCATCTCAGGATGAAGGTCCATTGCTAGATTACATCTCTCTTATCTATGCTTGTGGTTGAAGACTTTGTGAAACAACTTATTATCTTGGCTAGAGCAAAGTGATCTGACTATTGGGTCTGGACTATAGATAGGGAAAGAACCTTGATACTCTGTGACAGCTCATGTCAATTCCTGTTGACATTCAAATATTTGATTAACAAATAAAAATATTTCAGTCAAAGAAAATATTTACTGGAGAAAATGGAAATAAAAAGATGTGAAACCTTTTTCTTCCTTATTTGCCTTTTTTTTTTTTTTAAATAAGAAGTTTCTGTCTGGTTAAGCTTATGCTTAAGCATCTACTTGAACAGAAAACCTTTCTGCGTCAGGTTCACATCTGTGTGCAAACCTCGTGATTTCCAGGAATGATATCATGAACATGATAGATATCTTTAAATTTCTCAGCTACATTAGATGTTACACAATTTTCTTGTCACCTGAGACACCTGAGAAACTTTAAGCTGCTGGACATTTCCCCCTTTCAGTGCTGCTTCTTGCCCTATTGGAGTGTTAACCTATTATCCCTCTTATCCAGCCCCTTTTCCTTTGACTGGTGTCTTGAATCTTGCAAGCATCATGTGCCTAGCCTAGATAAGTGTTATAAAGTAGCCCTACTCACCTCCTGATGTTACACTGAGGGGGTCCAGTTACTGAAACACGGAGACACATTGCCTAAAACAGTTGAAAGTAAATTTCTGTCAATTTTTTTGGAACTGATTTTGAATGCAGAGTTTGGTGAGGGGGTTGCAGGGATGGTTTTGTTCTTTCTACTTTTGGCAGGTTCATAAAAAAATAAATATTAATGTCTTGTCATTAAGAACCTTGACAAATTCTCTCTGGGGGAAAAAAAAAAAGAAAGGCACAGTGCTTTGGGTATCAGAGTTCTCTGAAATGACAGAGAGGAATAGAGCATTAAGATGAGACAAATGCCCAAATGCTATGTATGTAAATAGTAAGAAACACCCTCTTCTTTGAGTGCTTCACAATCAAACACCATGGCTAAAAGCAGAAAAAGGAAAGATTACTATCCCCATTTCACCTGGTCTATTATCAGCCATAACTGTACTAGACTATGCATCACAAAACAGTGAAAACCTTGAGTGGGTTAGTTAAAAACTGTTACAGAAGCAGCAAAAGATAGAACAATTCAGAAAATGCACTGATGAAATAAGGAATTTGTTTCTTTATTTTTTTTTTTAATTTTCTGAGATGCGGGTATTTACGTGTTTATTAATGCAAATTGTCAAAAAATTAATAGAAATATGAGCTATCGAGGCATATGTACTTGCTCATGAAACCTATCTGAGTCCCAACAAATTATTCTGGTTTTCTGGAGAATATCCTCTCAGGCTATAAGTGCCTGTATTTTGTGAGAAGGTGCTTTTACCCCACTGCTGCAACAAGGTATTCAGAACATCTCTCAGATGCCTTTTGTTTTACTTTCCTTCTCTGGTAGTATTCAACCTGCTTCCCCAATAATACAGTTAACTGTCTTTTAACAGTGAAAAAATGCTGCAATAGAGATAATTTATAACCTCTGAGAGGAAAAAGATTGATCTTTTCACGGAATTTAGGAAATTATTGCTTTCAAAAGTGGATTATAAAACTTCTTTGATTGAGTGACAGTGGTGCATTGTATGGATGAATCTTTCTGAGCCTTGTAGTTGGAAAAGCTGTTCAGCAGTTAGACTAATCAGTCTCTATCAGAATTTTAAGCAGGTTTTTTTTTTCCAGCTCAACATACAAGCAAACTACTTTTTAAGACTTTAGTGTGTAGTTCTTTATAAAGCCATTTATATGCACAAGGAAGGAAGTGAAGGTAAAGTTCTCTATCCATACTCTCTTTGCCCTCTACCCAAAAGCAGCTCTCAGGTAATTTCTGTGAAAAATAGTTTTTTCAATGTGTTGGTTATGTTAAGGGCCAAATCAATTTGGCTTGTGAAGGTTATGGAAGATACAATGAGTAAAGGACGTCTGTGTTTCTATTTTATTACTTCAAAATGCAGTTTTAGATTAAGGTGACAACCAGGACAAGTGAATAATTAATGGATAGATCCTTACAATGACACAAAGGCTACCTTTCTGAACAGGAAGGTTACAGTTACATTCTTTTTTAACTTTTAACATCCAGCTCAGGTGTCCTATTTAGGAGTCTAGAAGCCCCTGGCCTCTCCTTAAAGTAAAAGGGAATGGTCCCTTCAAAGTAGGACCCAAACTGGAAGTGAATCACCCGTAAAAAGAAAAGTGTCCCATGGTGCTTGTAGCTGTCTTTCTTAGGTGCAGTGTTGATAGGTGTTTCTCTTGGAATTTATTTTAAACTTAACAATGCAATTGTGCCAAAGAGTCTGAAAGGAAGACGCCAGCATCCCTGATACAGCCTAATTCCCTGATGATGCACCTTGCCCCTCGTCTGTTGAAAGAAGTTGCTTTAGTTTAACAAGTGAAGGGTTGGCTCACAGTTGCTCATATTTCAGAGAAAAAAATCACTTGGGGCCAGGGCTTCTGAGAATTCCATTCAATAATCAAGTATCTCCTAATGAACTCCCAAATCACTTGCCCTAGAAATGGCCCTACTGGGCTTTTAGTGTTGCTCAGTGTAGGATGGTCAGGGTCTCATGACAGTGCTCTCATCTCTGTTGCTCCTTTTAGAAATCTACATAGCTATGAAATGAGGGAAGAGAGAGAATTTTGAGGGATTTAGAGAAACTGTACCACTTCATGGCTTCCACCTCAGAATTTATTTTTATTTTACACAGGAACAAAACACAGAGGTCTTAATAATGGTTTGTATTACTGGTCTTCATTTTGGGCAGGTTTTCATCCACACAGCTACCCAAAGAAAACAGGTGCATGTACTTGCACCATAAAGCCTAATGAAGAAATGTGTATGCTTATCCAATGTTTCTTTTCACCGCCTTTTCTGGATTACTCTTGTGTTCTACAGTGGCAAGCATAATGCAGATATAATAAAAAGCTTAACCCAAACAGACAGAGAAATGAAAAATCAGGATTTCAGACAATATCTGTCCCTTTTACACACCATAATCATAAAAGCTAGTTCCAATAGAATAAATATATTTAACCTCCAAAGAGTTATCAGTGCATTACCTCCCTACCACTTATGAGGAAGAGATTCAACTGGCTCATGAGTTATCTGTGTTTTATGCTCATGACAGAAAGATAATCATCCTCAGGGGTGATATATGCTAAATGCTGCATAACTATGCCAAACTGGCAGCAGCTGCTCCATTCTTTATGGGACTGCCATTTGCTGCCACCCACACCGTACAGTCTCTGGACAACTATTGCTTTTCCTTCTGAAACCTATTTCACTGTATTTAAAACTGTCATTAAAAGTTCAGCTCCCCGAAGAGTTCTGTAAACTAGGCCACTGTTTGTAAACATGGTGATTCAAAATTAGTTCCTTAATTTCCCTGTAGTCTGCTAGAATGTGGGCTGATGTTATTTTATTCCCCCACCAATGCACTGAATGGATTGCATTACAAAAGCAGCAGCAGCAGCAAAGGGTCAAGTGAGATGGGCACCAAATGGGGCCAAATATGACAAAGTCCCTCTGATTTCTGCCACTGTCATTCCTGAAGGGCAGTTTTGGATCTCAGCCTAGAGCCTTAGGGGTGTGCTAGAATGCTCCCTGAGGGTCTGTGTTTTCCTTTATATGTGTTGTTAGGCTGTATTCACAGTTTCTGGGGATAAGTGTAATTTTATTTCTGTTTATTTTCTGGTAATCTGGATTGGAGAATGGCACTCTCAGTCATCTTCTTGACTGTCTAATTAATAATTATAAGGTTGTACAGTGTGTGGCATGTTCTAGTGGAATCTAACCAGCAGTAATCCCACACAGAGCTGAGTATTTGCTTTTGGTTGCCTATTGTGAACAGGCATATGATTGTTTTGGTTTCTTTTTGACAGCTGCCACTTAAGAAAATGTAAGATTATAAATAGTAAAGCAAAGGTACAACATGAATGAGGTATAATGATACGACTGATTCCTCTCAGGCCATTTTTGGGGTTAACCTGCCTTTTCACAATATATTGAACATATTAACATTTTTGGACAAAATCCAACAAGCTCTATCAGCGTAGGAAAACAAAAAAAATTTTTGGTTTTACCTCTTTGTAAACCTTCAGGATTAAGGATTAAAGCCTTAAGCACTAAAAAAAGTGCTTTTCTGATCTTGATACCTTTTGAATAATCCTCACTGGATTTACAAGTAGCACTGGACACAACAGACGGGAGGTGAAACAGTTGGAGAGATAATAGAATTCTAAATAGAAAACTCATCATGAAGCTGCAGTGGAGGCAGTTTTGCACTTAGGTGGACTCTAGTAGGAGGGTGGAAAATTGTCTGTCACTCCAATACCATGATATTCTTTCTCACTTTGAGAGAAGCTCTGCCTTCCTTACAAACACTTGATAATCTGTGCTGGGAACCCAGAGGTAATCAAATATAAAAAAGATCATGTTCTGTCTCATAACACAGTCTGTATTAGTCATGCCAGCCTTGCAGGCTACCCCTCTGTGCTTGTGACAACTTATATAACTTGCATTTCTGCTTCCTCATTTCCTGTGCTTGCCCTGCTACAGTGTAAGATGTGTTACATTGAATGAGTCAAATTGTGTCCCTTTCTTTGCATAAGAGAAATTTTTTATTCTTATGATGACCTTCCTAGTCATTCTTCCTCATGCACATTCCAGTTTGAATTGACTTCTTAAACAGGCTTAAGCAGAGCTGTTTCACATGATTTTTCAGCAGAACAATTATTATCTCCTTAACACCAAAGAAAATGCCTTGTATCAGGCATCTTACTTAAGATTGCATTTCTCCAAACTTCAGTACAATGGTGGTTTGCAGATCATCCCGAAATAAACTAACTTTCTATCTCGTTTTTCGCAATCCCTCACTCCCTCCCTTCCACTCTCCCTCCCTTCACTCTCCTCCCTCCCCCACTTCCTCTCTTTCTGTCTCTCATTCTCTCTTTTGCTCTTTCCCTCTCTCTACATTGCTGTTAAATAAAACCCCTACTATTGATGTTGGTTTATGGTCTCTCTCTCTTTCCACCTTCATCCAGAAACAGGCATTTCTGATAACTTTAATA
>VZRZ01003607.1:0-14564 GCA_013398175.1 Climacteris rufus
GGTTGCCCCAATGCCAGTGCAGCACCTGTCCTTGGCCTCGCTGAACCTCCTGGGGCTGCCACGGACCCGCCTGCCCAGCCTGTCCCAGTGCCTGTGCCAGAAGCCCCTTCCCTCCCCCAGTCCTGCTCTGCTGCAGCCACACACCAGCACATCCAGCCCAGGCTACTTCTGCCCACCCAACGACGCCCAGGGGCCCACAGGGGCCCAGGGACACCGCTCAACACGGAACCGCCCGGGATCGCCCACCGCTGCCCACGGGAGACCCCCAGAGGAGGGATTGTGAGGGCAGAGAGAAGTTGGTGGCAGTGGCCTTGCAGGGTCCTGGCCCCTCCAGGACCCCCTCACACTACCCCGGAGACCCCTGAAAGTTGGACTCTACCCTGACACCCCTGAAAGTGCCCAGCCCCTGGATAGGGCTTTTCCATCATATCCCTCTACCATGGGCATTAAACACAGAAAGAGCCTGAAACAACGTATTTATTTTGTGGCAAAGAAAATTTTCAGTCCAGAACCCTCACCTCAGGAGCAGTGTTCCCCAGCACAGGGACACCAACAGCCACAGCCTTTTCCCCCTGTCCAGGGTTTTTTCCATCCCTCCCAGACTTTAAACAAACTTTTCCCAACTCAGCCTCGAGACCAGGTCACTGCCTTGAGCTCTTCCCCGTGTCAAGGTCAAGGCAGCTGGTTCTCCCCTGCAGAGATTCAACCTCTCACTCCTGGGCTGCCTCTGGTGCCGCAGACTGCTTGCTTGGATTGTCACCCTTCTTTTTGTGCCCCGAAACAATGTCATCGATACGGAGGAGGAGAACCGCAGTCTGCAGAGAAACACCACACCCAGAGCTCATCAGGAGCTCAGCACAAAGGACAAAACCCAACCTGCGCAGCTTCCACACCACACAACTGTCAGCCTGGGGTTAAATGGTTCTTTCAGCACAGGAGAAGGGAATGGTGTCTTACAGGTTTGTGGGAGCAGCAGGGGGCTGCCTTCCCCCACCATGGAAACAAGGACACCTGTTTTTTCTTGCTGACTGACAGAGAAGGGACACAGTGTCCCTGTGAGGAACAGCCTTTGATCCAACACCAGCAAGGTAATGGCAGGATCTGTAACAAGAGGAGCAGCTGACACATGGCAGCCCCAGCCAGACAAAGGGATCAAGCTCCCATGACCACTGATGATTCCAGCATGCTCGATTCCAGCTGGTGTGGATTGCTCAGGCACAGCTTTGCCCTGCACTGGGAGCAGCCTGTCTCTGTTAAAGCACTCTGTACCATTTGCAGAAAAAGGTGGGATGGAACACAATGAAATTGAGCCACAGGATCAAAACCACTGGGAAAGCCTGAGTCTGGGCTCCCACATCCCTCATTATCCCACCTCTAACAACAAGCTCCGACACCTGCATGCCCCGCACTGGGTGTGTGATGCCCACCCGAACATCCCAGCACACAAGGAAGGATGTCCTCCTCTCCCAACAGATATGCCACAGAGGCTCTGAAGTTTCCACCTCTCCTTACCTCCACAGCTGTTTTGTAGGTCTGAAGTTTGACGGCCAAAGGCTCCCAGATCCCCAGTTCCTTCATGTCAATCAGGGCTCCATTCTCCCCATTCACCCCCCATGTCTGACTGCCTTCCTGGGTGTGCTTAGCCTGGAAGCAGAAATACACGTCACCACCAGTGGGGTGAGATGGCAAATTCCCCTCTGGAGTCTCAAACCGACCATGGGCTCAGGAAACAGTAACAGGCCATTAGAATATTCTCAACTCTGGAGTTTATACAAGAACGTGTTACTGATAGCCAGACAAGGGCACTGCTGTGAACAGTGACTGATCCAAGGAGCTGGGCAGAGCAGGAAAGGGTTGACTCTATCCTGGTGCCCCTGTCACACGCCTTACCCTGAGTGAGGTCAGAACACGGATGGTACTAGCACCACAGTTCTGGATCAGTGTCCGGGGAATGACCTCCAGAGCTTGGGCCACTGCACGGTAGGGCCACTGCTCCACGCCTGTCATGCCCTTGGACCTCTCCGTCAGAGCATGGGAAACAGCCATTTCAGTGGCTCCTCCACCTGGCACGAGCTGTGGGTCCATGAGGACATTGCGGCACACCTGCATGGCATCCTGCAGGTTGCGTTCCACCTCCTGCAAAAGGTACAGAATCACAGAATCGTTGAGTCTGGAAAGCCCTCTAACATCAGCGTGTCCAACCATTCTCCCAGCATTGCCAAGGCCACCACTAACTGAAGTACCAAGGTGCCACATCCATGCATTTCTTAAATCCTTCCAGGGATGGTGACTCCACCACTGCCCTGGTTACCCTGTGCCAGTGCCTGACCACACTTTTCATGAAGAAATTTTCCCTAATATCCAGTGTAAACCTCCCCTGGTTCAACTTGAGGCCATTTCCTCTTGCCTTGTCACTTGTTACCACGGTGAAGAGCCTGACCCCCACCAGGATACAACCTTCTGTCAGGCAGTACTAAGTAGGGAACAACAATGTCCTCACTGAGACCCTCCAGCTCCCATAGCTGCTCCTTGTGCTCCAGACCCTTCCTCACTTCCACTGCCCTTCTCATTATTAACTGCAGCACCACACCAGCTGAAAGCCCAGCCCACAGTCTGCTGGCCACGATACATCACAGAGGTGGCTGGGACAGGTGGTGAAACAGCCCATGCACTCACTTACCGCCAGGATTTCCTTGCTGGCTCCCCGCAGGATGATGGTGCAAGCCTTAGGATCTTTGCAATCAGTGATGAAGGCAAAATACTCATCTCCTATTTTTTTCACTTCAAAGAGCCTAGCACCGGTTCCCACATCCTCCTCCCGGAGCTCATCTGTGCGACTGACAATACGAGCTCCACAGGCCCTAGCACACCAAAACATCAATCACATTAGACACTCACAAATCAGAGCTGGAGAGAAAGTTATATCAGAACAACTCCATGTCATGCACAGCAGGAACAGGCTCCAGCCAGCAGCCAACATTTACCTGGCGATTCGGTTGTTGTCAGTCTTCCGCACCCTGCGGATGGCAGTGATGTTGGCTCTCATCAGGTAGTGCTGGGCCAGGTCTGAAAACAGGTTTGTGCCATTTCAGTAATGAACGAGGAGTATCATGTCAAACTTTACCTGTTTATCAGTTACCAATCCAGCTATTTTAGTTCCAGTCTTTGAAGCAAAAAGGCTTACAGGAAAAAGCACCTAAATGTAGCTTGTTAAACCAGGCTGCAAGGCAAAATGGCAGCACAGGTCTCCAGGGTTTACGACTCAGCCTCACTTGTATTTTGGTATCTTTCCCAAATGCTGGAAAAGCGAAATATTATTTTAAGAGTCTACTTTCACAAAGCAACATCAAAGACCAACTTCAACACCTACAATGTACAACTATTTGCTAGCAAGCTAAACTACAAACCCAAACCAGGCTCAAAACCAGGTTTGGTGGGAGTTGTATTAGTTTGCTGTTGTGGTTTTTTTTTTAGTTTTGTTGGATTTTTTTTAAGTTCCTGAGCAGTGCATTTAACACCATGAACCTTACTGAGATGAATTCAACTTGAAGGATCACATGTGCTATTACCAGAAACTCCTTTTTCTGTGATGACCAGATCTGGTTTGACTCTTATTAGATCCTCACACATCTGTTGAATGTACTCTTCCTCCATCTGCAGGATGCGGGCAAAGTCTTCCTCCCGTGTAATTTCAATGTCAGTCTGTACAAAAGAGGTGTGAACAGGTTAGTGTGTTCATCCCAACCCTTCACCGCATTAGACACACCTCCCCCAGCTCAAGCAGCTCAACTCCTCCAGTATAAGCAGGGAAAGAGTCAGGGATGAAAACCACTGATCAAATAAACTGCAACACTGTCAGATGAGTATCAACCTTAGTTCAAGCTCAGAAATATTTCTTTCACTCATGACCAGCACTTAGATACACAAATCACTGTAGCTGCTTCAAAACATCAAAGTGCTGTAATCTCACTCCGATTTTTCTGGACCCCATGGCAGAATTAGCCCACACATGCAAAAGGACTCTGAAAGGTACAAAACAGAAAGCCATTCACCACTTGCACTTTTAACAAGCCATCTGTATTTGTTCACTTTACTCATGCTAAATCAAGAGACATGGATGTCTCCAACAGGACTCACTTTACCTGGCTCTCTCCTTTCTTGTACTCCAGTGAACAATCCAGAAGGACTATGCGTGGATTCTTAATAAGGCGACGCATTCTGGGATGAGTTACATCTTTATTCACCATGATTCCACGCAAAACGCATGAGTCTTCGCTAAAACCACCTGGAATCTGACAGACACAAGGAGGAAAATAAGATGGGTCAGTTTAGTCTACAAAGATTTGTGTATCTGAAAGTATCTTCTGAAGCTGTCCCATGTACAGAGAAGGGAAACCCTCTCCTAAGTAACCATGGTGCATCTAGATCACGATACAAGTTTAATTTTAAGCACACGCTGACTTAGATTTTAAGTGGGAAGCCATGAAAGAACTTAAGAAACTTTTAACATCCTATTGTCTGGCAACATGCTTCATTTTCCATGTTCCAAATCCAAATGAAATGATCTTTTTGACATATTCTGGAAGAGTTGAAATAGCAGCCCCTGTTTGCATTGTAAATGAACAAGGCTGACAGCCCTGACTGAAGTATCTTCAAGGGTTATGTCTGCGGACTGCAGAGAAGTAACACCAAATTTTTCCCACTGCACCTTACAAAAATGTAGCTCAGAACAAGGAACACAAGGATAAGAAATAGTTCAGGACACACTCACCTTTTCTACTTTTGCATATTTTTTAATATCAATTTCCTTCCTGCCATTTTCTTCAAATTCCACAGTCTTAACAGCATCAAGAGCGATGCTACAGGCCAAGTCAGACCAGCGGTTTATTGCCTTGGTGTTTATTGCACTCTTAATTATTTTAAGCATCATCTCTTTGTTGTTCACATCCACTGGAGTGCTGAGATAAAAGAAAAAACCAAAGAGCAAACTGAGCGTTACTCCAAGTGACAATGTAACCCTTTTGACTCCCTCTCCAATTATGCTAAGTTATATTTGACTAACATAACTGTCCTGAAGGAGCAGCTTGAAGCAGTACAGAAAGTCCACATCCCTCCTCTCTAACTGCCGCCGGCCCACACTTACCCAATTTTCTTTAGAATACTGATCATGTCATCAAGAGCCTTACGATAAGCCCAGATGATCACAGTTGGGTGCATCTGCTGTTCAAGAAAGTGTTCAGCAACAGAGAGCATCTCCCCAGCTAAAAAAAAAAATCAAAAAGAAATCAAAATCCCCCAAGTAAGTTAGTAAGAAATCAACAGTCAATAAAGGAAAACACATACCAGACAAAATGCATCTTCTATCCATGCAGGAAGTTCTAACACCACCTATACTTTTCTTTACACTTAACTGTGGTTATCTTGGGGAAAGAACAACTTCCCAAAGCATGGAACTGATCACTTTAGGGTCTCATGAACCCAGCAGACTATTGCACAGAAAAAAAAAAACCCTGTCCGTTTCAAGGTTAGTAAATAACTACGACACATCTCATTATGGGCTCTGATGAGCAAAAGTGGCGAACTTCAGCCTTTATGCAAAGTGTCGGAGTCAATCTCCTTACCAAGGATAATGACAGATGTGGTCCCATCTCCCACTTCCTCATCCTGAGTGCGGCTGATCTCTATCATTGATTTTGCTGCTGGATGCTGGACTTGAATCTGTGTAGGAGCAAGGGGTATGGATTTGTCCCAGAATACTAAAGCAGAAACAACTCACTTCACTCAATGGAACAAATCACACACCTTTCATACAATCAAAGGCATTCTGTCCAACCACAGCAAAGCTTTCTCTTCCTTTCTGAGACCAAAACCAAGCCCTCGTATTTGACAATGTTGTGTCTCTCACGGTTTTTACAGGCATTACAATTTTTAGGATGTTCCTTTAACAGCACTTGCACCAGCGAGATGGTAATTATTTCTATGTCTCATTATGTGACATTGTGAACACCACCATATACTCAGAAGGTCTTAATGCAGCCGATTATAGATACAATTACCAAAGAATTTACATCAGTCTTGTAAACACTGCATGAAAACTCCTCACCCTAGGTTCAAACTAACATTTACGCAGAGCAAAAGCATTTTCTGGAAATGTTTCATTTCTCGTCAGTGAGAACCTTTCTTGGTGCAGCTAGTTAGTACTTGTTGGCTCTCAGGACAGGTGAGGAGATCACACAGCTCCCTTGACATCCAAGATTCCGGCACATTCTGACTCATGTGTTAAGCAAGACAATCTTTTAGGAGAAACTTACTTCTCTAAGAATAGCATTGCCATCATTGGTCATCACAATCCCACCCATGGGGTCCAAAAGCATCTGCAACCAAAAGAGAACAACTTGGCACTGTTCTGTCCCATGTATGTCTCATTTCTAGTCAGTGGCAGCACACACGTCGCAACACAAATTCTTACCTTCATCATAGCTCTTGGTCCTAAACATGTTCGGATAATGTCAGCAATAGTCTAGGAGGAATCAAAGAACTGAGGTAATTCAGGAGAGCATCAAAAAGTCTAAAAATACCCTATAGTGGGTCTGAAATCAGCAGCCCCTGCAAAATTTAAGTGACCTAACAACTCTGCTGTGGTTGAGATGCAGCCAAGGTTAAGAATTGCGTGGAAATGGGAATATTGGGATTACCAAGGCACTGGCACCACACTAAATTATCTCGAGCAGATGTCTAAACTGAGACACTTTCAGACTTTGCAAAGAAAGCGGGTTTGGTTCGTTAAACCCCTCCATATTCATTTATAGGATACCCATTACACAAACATTGCATGCATTTTCTTTTTTATACAGAATTTTTACGTAATAGTATAAAAATATCATCTGTTAACACAGAAAACTATTTTTTATATTGCTTCTTCTACTCTGGATTCATACAGAATAGAGAAAACATGCCTCAGATCCAGCTTTCTCTCTGAAATATATAAATACACACACACAGGAAAAGAAAGAATCAGAAGAGCCTGAGAATTTGATACCTTTGCAGCAGTGATGTTTCCTGTCTGGACTTTTCTTCCAGACTCACGTTTTGTATTCTGACCTAAAGCACACAGAAAAAAATAGAATTAATCAAGTACAAGCAAGAAAGATGCAGTCACATCTCTCAGTCATACACGCTCAAGACGTGATCACTCCAAAATTCAGAGTTTACGATATAAATACCACAGTCATGATGAAAAAGGCATTGATAGAAAGTGCTCAGTGAAAAACAACGTTCCCTATCATGACAGAACTCCTCGTTACCATCCTGAGACAAATTTGCAACCCTGAAACAGAACTTATTACCCAAGAAAATCAAACTGCAGTGACTCTCTAGGATCTGCCACCTTTCACAAAGCTGAGGAGCTGCTATTGCATAGTAGTATTCAGTCAAAAAAAGTTAAAAGTTCAGGTACAGTAAGCAGAACTGAGTGAATATAAAAGTTAATCCACCAGTGTTGCCTTTGGCATATGAGGGTGAGCAGCAGCTGGGGCACCACTGGCTCACAACCACAGCTAGAGATCAGCTGTCAACAAGCTCAGCCCTAGAGCATCTTTGGGCTCAGGGCTGCTTTTCTGCTATTACAAGCCAGGCCTGGGCATACCCAGATTTAATCAGGAGCAGATGCACGCACACAGGGAGGTATAAGACAGAACAAAAGGCAACAACAGTAAGAGCAGCACCAAGTACCAGGCAAACAGGCTTATAGCAAAGGGACTACAACAGTCTGCCTACTGGGTTAATAGGGAACAGAATAGATGGAAAAAAAAGAATGGGATACCAGAGCAGAAACAAACTCCCTGGGAATGCCTCATGTTGGTGGATGGCAAGAGAATCATAGAACCACAGAATGGTTTGGGTTGGAGAGGACCTTAAAGACTATCTAGTTCCAAAACCCTTTCATGGGCAGAGACACTTTCCTCTAGACCAGGTTCCTTGCTCCAAGCCCCATCCAAACCGGCCTTGAACACTTCCAGGGATGGGGCAGCCACAACTGCTCTGAGTACCTTATGTCAGGACCTCGCCACCCTCACAAGGAAGAATTTCTTTCCAATAGCCCATCTAATATCCCTCTGGCAGTAGGAAGCCATTCCCTCCTGTCCTATCATTCCCGGCCCTTCTCCGAAGTACCTTTCCCTTTCTCTTGGAGCCCCTTTAGGCACTGGAAGGGGCTCTAGGGTCTCCCTGGAGCCTTTACTTCTCCAGGCTTAACAGCTCCAGCTCTCCCAGCCTGGCTCCAGAGCAGAGGGGCTCCAGCCCTCGGTGCAGTTCCGTGGCCTCCTCTAGACTCGTTCCAGCAGCTCCACGTCCTTCCCATGCCAGAGGCCCCAAAATTGGGGTTTACATGGGATTCAAAGGGGGCAGTACAAAACGACGTGCTGAGAAGGACGCGAAAACAGCTAAGAGCATGGGACAGCTGCCAGGAAAGGTCTGACAGCAACGGGGCCCTGAGATCTCCCGTGCAGGGCGCGGCAAAGGCTCTGGGAAGGGAGCTGCGAGGGGGAGCTCGGGGCGCAGCGGGGCCGGCAGCGGTACCCAGTGGATCCCCGGCAGGACATCCACACAGTGGATCCCCGGCAGGACATCCACCCATCCATCCATCCCGGAGCAGGACATCGGGGCTCCGGCCGGGCCGGGCTATGAGGGCGCGCTCGGCCATGAGGGGAGCCAACATGGCGGCGCGGCAGACGAGAGGCAAAGAGGGGCGGGGGTCCGAACCGGCCATCCTCTCGTCCTCTGCCCCGGGACCCCCGGATGGCCGAGTCGGGCCGGCGACACTCACTGAGAACCAGGACGGGACGCGGGCCCATCATCGCGGCGGCTGGAGCGCGGCAGAACCTTCTGGAGCCTCGCAACTGTCGTCTCCCGGGGCCGCGACACCGCGCACCACCTCCCACCCCCGTAGTCAATCACGCGTGAGCGCGGCGCCCAATCAGAGGCAGCACCGCTGCTCCCCGCAACGCCCAGTGACTTCCGGCTGGGAAATGACGCCAGGCATATGGGGCGGTGCCGCCAGGGGTTCTGCACGAGCGCGGTGCCCGCCGGGCCGGCGGCGGTGGCGGCGGAGGAAGCCCGCCCATACCCGGAGGGGCGGCGGGAGGCCCCGCGTGGCGGACAGTTCGCTGTCGCCTCCCCGTTGCATCCGGAAGCCACCGGGTCCGGGTCAATGCCCACCCCCTCCGCCAGCACGGTGGTCTCGGCCAGCCCGCACTGCGGGGGCTCGGGGAAATGGCCGTCCTAAGGCGTCACCGCCCGTCCCGCAGCACGGGCTCCGCCAGAGCCCCAGAGCAGCTGTGGCTGCTGTCGGGGAGAACTGAGCCCTTGCTCGTGCTCGGGGCTCCGGTATCCCCTCAGGGCATGGGGCGCCCACTGGACCCTCAGCCCTGAGCCCTCCCGGGCCCCTGGCGGCCATTTTGAGTCCCAGGCGGTTTAGTGTCACCCCCAGTCAGCGAGGGTCAAAGCACAGCACGGGGGAGACCGGGTGGCACAGGACATGGCCTGGTCCACTGTCAGCAGAAGGCTGGAATCTGTATGGAGGGAGCGAGTTAACCAGAGTCCCCAGTGCGGGAGAGTTTCCCAGCCTCTTTATCTGATTCTTGAGGAATTTAACCCTGGTCCTCTGCCCTGCACTCCTCCCTCATTGCTTTACAGGTCCACCATGACCTGGGCAAGCTGGTGGGCCAGAGAATAGCATCAACAGGGCAGAGCAGCACATCTGACATCCTCTATCAAATCAGGTCTGTGGTGGCACCAGAGCGAGCTCCGTCCCACAGGGCAGGCAGGACCCGGAGCGGGCCCTGAGCTGTGTCACCCTGCAGAAAACTGCAGCAGCCAGATGCGAGCTGGAGGTGGCACAGGGGTCAGAGCCCCATAGAGGGGCCCCTCTGGGCACTAACACACTCATATTGCTGTGGCTGCAGAGGAGCGGGGGATTCCTGCTCCGCAGGAGCTGACAAGGCAGTTTGGGACTTTTGGTTGTTCTTTTTTCTATTTGCTTGTTTCTCTTTCAGAACACAGAGGACACCTCATCACTGCTGCTGCAGCGATCGAGTCCTTTGCCCAGAGGGCTGAAGCACGGCCCAGGCAGCGCCTCGCAGGGGACGGTGCCATCCCGACCCACCCTCTGTTCTTGGGGGTTCTTGATTGTCCTTTCCCGAGCTCTGGGGTGCTGGNGAGGGCAGGGTCATCACACCAAACGCCGCCCAGTCCAGCTAGAGGGAAAAATTCAGAGAAAACAATCAAAACAATCAAATCCAGAGAATTCTTAGAGCGATGAGGTCAGAGGAGGAGAGTGACTGTCTGCAGCTTCCTCACGAGGGGAAGGGCAGGCACTGATCTCTGCCCTGTGTGACTAGTGACAGGACCCGAGGGAATGCCTGGAGCTGGGTCAGGGGAGGTTTAGGCTGGCTATTAGGAAAAGGTTCTTCTCCCAGAGGATGGTCGGGCACTGCAAGAGGCTCCCCAGGGAAGTGGTCACAAGCACCAAGCCTGACAGGAGTTCAAGGAGTTTGGACAGTGCGGACAGCCGCACGGTGGGATTTCTGGAGTTGTCCTCTGCAGGGCCAAGAGTTGGACTCCATGATCCTTGTTGAGTCCCTTCCAACCTAGAAGGTTCTACAGTTCTACTCTAAATTTTCTGGCTCAAATCCCACAGTGCAGCTCCTTCACAGAGGGAGCTGGGATGGAAACTCCGTTGCTTCTACTGTAATCCTCTGGAGAACTGACAGGAATTAACTGCATTCCTGCTGGAGCTCTCCAGGTGACGGCAGGACAAACTACACGCACCACATGGAAGATGAGGCCACCACACTGGGCTGCAGCTGTCATGGTGCAATTTTCCATTATCAATTTAAAGGTACTTACAAAGTGAGGGGAGAACCTCCTGTCAAAGTCTCGTTGAGCCAGGATTCCTCCCTGCCCAGGAGCACTAGTGAAACCAACCTGGAAAAGGCAGTGAAAAGACAGGATTTGCCACCTTTCCTCCTCGCTCCAGAGCTGCGCAGGGTGAGAGCACAGGGACACACATCATCCCCAACCACGCAGCTCCAGGAGCACAGTCAGGTGTATCTGCAGGTGTCCTACAAATCATCCACTTACCACGACCTGTGCACCCTCCTGTGCCAGGTATGTGATGGTGGCAGAGGTGAAGTTGAAGTAACCAGCTTTGAGAGGCCGTAGAACCACGGTGTGGGACACGTTACTGGCTCTGGGAGCCAGGCGTTAAGGAAAACAATTGTATTTCTTCACAGGAAGAAAAGTGAGGAGATGAGAAAGAGCAGCCTGGAACCTGTCAGTGCTGCCGACAGATCCAAATGCTCGTGGTCACAGACAGCCTGACCCACCCGAGGCTGACCTAGCTGTTCCTTCCAGGCAGAGGAACTAGTCCAGGACCTGGTTCTGTCTGCAAGGAACTTTATTTTTACACAGCACCTTCCAGAAGAGCAGGGGCTTGTATTTGGCGCCCTGTCCAGTCTCTGGCGTGTGGGAATTTCAGAGACAGCAGACAAAGACAGGATGAAGCTGCAGGATGCTCAGGGACAGGAAAGACAGTTATGAGAAATTTCAAAACATTAAAAGATACGGAGCTATCCTGTCCCACTTGACGTTGAGCATGCCAGAGACAATTCCAAAATCTTCTGGGGGAAAGGAATCATCCGACAGCTCCACATCTAGGGCAGCGCTAAATACAACAAAGAGAGGGATGAGAAGGGCATCTTATGATTTGCCATCTGCTCACAGGCTCTGTAGCAAAGTGTATTGACAGTTCCATTCTGACCAAATGGAAGGTGCGAAAAGTTTTCAAAAGATGAAAAGTCACCAACAGAAGATGGTGAGGAGAGTTGACACGTGTCTTATGGGGAGACAGCATAGAGAGGAAGGCAAAGCTGAGAGAAACAACCACAAAGACAGGAAAAACACCGGTTTTTCCACAATAGCATTTGGCAGTTGGCTGAACTTCAGATACCATCCCATGGATACAGACTTTGGCCTAAATAATAACCAAATCCCACATATAAAATTACAGTATCTCATTAACGTTGTATGATTTCAACATTACAGCACCATATATTCTTATCCTAGCAGTACTACACTCAGCATGCATTATTCTGCCTTTAAAAAACTCTGTAAAACAAAAACCCAATCCCCTTTAATATTCTCCTGCATTTTGTCAAATCAGCTTTTCATTCTGCAAATGAAGCTTTTTACCAGCATTGTGGAAGTTCTGTTTTATCTTTGTCAGATCCTTAGTTAAGTCCTGATAGCAAAAAGGAGTTTTTATTAAAGGGAATAAATGTGAAAGAGAGCTCACAAAGCCAAGAAAGGGAGCTGCATGCCTGGGGAGCAGATTGTCGCAGGACACCACAGGAACTACAGCATGCCAGACTGACAGCTTGAGCAGCCATGAGGTGAAAGCAGGGACAATGGAAGAGGAAGGAAAGGCAAATGTCAGGATCAATCTTTCAGGCACTGCTGGAAAGCTCAGAGTTAGAGGGAACAAAAGCAACAGCACATCATGGAGCTCAGAAATCGCCTCGTACCCTGCAGCAACACACAGAACATTTGCTTGTGGTCAGTATGGAAGCCTGGACACGGCTTACCTGGAGCCAACATTGTAGATGTTGTACTGCAAAGTCAAGTCCTTGCCTTCCACTGCATATCTGTTTAACAGGGATTTGGAGGCCAGGAGCCTGGCACCATCCTCACAGCGAGCCACACATAGCAGGGCAAACACGGCAAGAAACAGGAGCTTCATCTAGAAACACAAGTAAATGGAATGTCATTGATCATTTGAAATCTCTGAACACTTTCTTGTGAGGATGTAAGAATTGGCACAGCAGTGTCCCAGATCTGCAGCCATGAAATAAAAGTTGACAATCTTCCAAAGCCTTTCAAAGTCCACTCCGTCTTTTAAAGCCCGGCCAGTATTACTCCTCTTTACAGAATGATAGAAAATCCTGAGTTGAAAGGGACCCACAAGGGTCATCGAGTCCAACTCCTGGCCCTGCACATCTCAGTAATGGGCAAAGCTTTCAGATCACTACGCCTCTTCTAGCAACTTTCAGAACAACAGCTTTGGCAATTAAGTTTCTCTAGTTTTAGCAGTTAACAGTTAATTGCCCTAGCAAAACCTGGCAGCTTTCCAGCACTGTCTTACACAACAGTTAGTTTTTCTCAGAAAGCATCAGCTCCGCACTTCCAACACATATTCTTTCCTATTTCCAGACACTGAGGAACCACCAACTCACTCCAGTGTTTGTGCTTCGGGTTGCCCCAATGCCAGTGCAGCACCTGTCCTTGGCCTCGCTGAACCTCCTGGGGCTGCCACGGACCCGCCTGCCCAGCCTGTCCCAGTGCCTGTGCCAGAAGCCCCTTCCCTCCCCCAGTCCTGCCCTGCTGCAGCCACACACCAGCACATCCAGCCCAGGCTACTTCTGCCCACCCAACGACGCCCAGGGGCCCACAGGGGCCCAGGGACACCGCTCAACACGGAACCGCCCGGGATCGCCCACCGCTGCCCACGGGAGACCCCGACCCTGACGCTCCAGCGGCAGAAGCCGGCCGGTCCCTCCTGGCCCCTCAGAACCCACGACAGGTCCTCCCCCACAGACCCTTCCCAGCGTCCCCCGCTCCGCCCAGAGGCCCGAGGACGCAGCACCGAGCTGCCCCGAGCTGCACCGAGCTGCCCCGGGCCTCTCGCCCCTCACCCTCTCTCCCGCCGCCAACGCCGCAAAGACCCGTCAGCGCAGCCGCGCCGGAAGTGGCGTACATGACTCCCGCCTCAGGGAGCCCCCAGGCCCCCTGGGAAATGGAGTCCAGCCCCGTGCACACGCAGCGACTCGGCGCCTGCGCAGGGCACGCTCCCTGCGCTGCCCCGTCGCCCCCTGGTGGCAAAGGGCGGGAACGGGCCGGAAGTAGCGGCGGGNGTGGCAGGTCGTGCCGGGCCGCGGTTCGAATCAAGAAGGCTCTACAGAAGAGCATCGGGTGTGTTTCGGCACAAGTTGCTCTGCCCGCGTCACCAGCCTGCCCAGGTCCACGGTGGATCTGTAAAGCAGTGAGGGAGGAGTGGAGGAGAAGGATCAGCGCTAAATTCCTCAAGAATCAGGTGCACAGAACCCCAAAGTCCCCCTGCCTGCACTGGGGACACTTTGCTTTACTCGCTCGCCCCAGACAGGCGCCAGCCTTCTGCTGCCGGCGGAACAGGAAGTGTCCCGGCCTCCCTAGTGCAAAGCCAGGAACGAAGCAAACCTGTTGGCATTTCCAGCACTACAGGAAGCCTCGAGAGCTCCTCTGTGTTCTTGTCTCTCAGGCAGCTGCCTCTGGTGGGAGAATGGCCACAAGACCTCCTCTGTAAAGATACTGATTGCCCTTCACACACACACACGTGTGAGGAGCAGCTGGGTCGGCCTCGGGTGGGTCAGGCTGTCTGTGACCACGAGCACTAGGATCTGTCAGTACCACTGACTTTTGCACCTGGTTCCAGGCTGCTCTTTCCTATCCCCTCACTTTTCTTCCTGTGAAGA
>VZRZ01003613.1:3962-32605 GCA_013398175.1 Climacteris rufus
CTGGAGGAGTTCCAGGCGCTGCGGGAATGTTTCGCCCGGGCGGTACGTCCCGGTCTGGACCCCGGCCCCATTCCCTGGATCCGGCCCCAGTTCCGGTCCCGGTACCGGCGGGGTTCGGCCCGTCCTGACCGCGGCTCTTTGCAGGCAAAGGCGACGCCGAAGTGACCCCGGAGCCGCCCCCGCCTGGAGACGCTTCGGGAAAATTAAACCCTCAAAGCCACCGGTTTATCCTTAAATGATGGAGCCCCCGCGGCCCCCCTGCTCCCGGAGCTCCCGGGGCCCGAGCTCCCACCCGCTCCCCGGCGCGGAGGAGGAGCAGCCCCGGGATGGGTGAGGGTCACAGATCTATTTTTATTTATTAAAAGAAAAGAATCCAGATCAAAATGCTTCAGCTTATTTTATTGATGGGCTCAGCCCGCGCTCCGGGTTCTCCCTCCCAGCGTTCCACCCGCCCCGGGGGAACCGTTCCCGGCGGGACAAAGCAGCTCCCGCCGGCTTCCAGCCCAGCTTGGGGTGCCCACGCCATTCCCAGGAGAAGGAATGTCGAGAGCATCTTTGGTCCCTTATGTTCACACAGAGAACAACAAACAGGCGGGTCTGACCCCGCGGGGCCGGAGCCGGCAGAACAGGGGATGAAGAAGCCGATCCGGATCCGGCCCCCTCTCACTTCGGGAAGGCTGGTTGGTGCCGCAGGGACACAGCCCAGATCCATCTCCCCAGGGCAGACCTGGAGCCGTGCTCCAGAGCCCATCCCTGCCCCCAGGAGCGGCTCCAGGCTCCCGGCTGGCCGTGGTGCTTGTGCTTGACGACAGCGTTAATGGAGAAGCTCGTTGGGATGTGGGGCTTAAGGGGGGTTTAAGGCCGTGGTGTTCCGGGGGATCTTCCCAGAGGACTCCCCAGGCCATTTCACTGTGGCTCTGGGTTGTGACATCCCAGGAGACCAGGCAGGGACAGTCCCACCCTGTCCTGGCTCCGCAGGGTCCCGTAGGCCACAGACTCGAGGTTGCCAAAGACATTTGGACACAGGGATATAAAACCCAGCACAGTGATGAGGTCTGAGGGCTCCAGGCTGGGAATTCTCAGCCGGTCTAGGGAGAGCTTTGGGACTGGATTCCGTACATTCGCGTGTCAGGATGTGAAAACACAAAACCCAAAACAACCCAAGGGATGAATCACTGGGAGCCTGAAACCACCCAGGGCTCTTGGGGAACGTCTGCCCCTCCTCACTCACCAAACACATTTCCAGAGGTGGAGCAGGAATCTGTCTGGATGCAGAACAGGGCAGGGGGGAGCTGGGAAGAGCACATGGAACATGGGGAGAGGTAGGTGTGCATGAGCTGAGCCCCTGGATCCACCTGGCTCTGCCATGTGTTTGTTCCCAAATTAATCACCTCAGGCAGAAAAATCAAGCTGGGTTGGGAAGGGGCGGGAGGGGGAGCTGAGCTTCTTAATGCACTTTGGAGAGGGGAAGTGGAGCTGGAGAGCACGGAGAGGAGCTCCTGGGGAGGGCAGCGGGAGCAGAGCTCCGTGTCATTCCAGTGTGTGGCCAAGAAATCCCATCCCTGGGAGAGAGGCAGCACAACAGCAGGAGTTGTGCCCAGTTAAGGCAGCGTTTCTACTAAATGAGGTTCCTAAGCCACCACTGTGTCCCAAACACACGAGGCTCTGCTCCCAATCCAACACCAGAGCGTTGGCTCTCCTGCTCCTCAGCTCACAGCTCCTCTGGGGTAAAGCCCTTCCCGAGGTGTGGATCCCGGGTCCCCTCGTCACAGCTGGGGGGATGGAGCCCCTTCCCGGTTCTGAGGAGTTGGGAGATGGCTGGAGAAGGCAATTCGATATGAGTGAGATGCTGGAAAAGGTCCTTGGAGCAGCGGCCTGGCAGGGAGCCGAGGTGGATGGCAGCTCTGGAAGGCAGGGAACAGCAGGAATGTCGCTTCCAGCGTCACCATCTCCTTGGCTGCTCACAGGCACACACTGGGAGTGCTGCTGTGCAATCCCCAGGATGGTGCTCACGGATCCAAGGGGATCCTGGGGATCCGAGCGCTGCATCCAGCAAAGCGCTGCTGGCTTGGATCTGTGCCTGAGCAACGGCCCAAAATCCCCCGGTGAGCCCGAGCCTGCCCTGCAGAGCCGTGTCACGGGCTGCTGTCCTGTGCCACCTGCTGGATGTGGCGGCTGCGCCCCAGGTGCTGCGCGCCCTCGGCCACCCCGCTCAGCCGCGTCTCCAGCGCGCTGCGCAGGTCGTTCACCTTCACGTCGGGAAGGGGGTTCAGGCCGATCAGGACTCCCCCCGCACCCGCTGCAGCCTCCTCTCCCTCCTCCTCCTCCTCCTCCTCCTCCTCCTCCTGGTCGGGAGGCAGCAGGTCCCGTCTCCTGCGGCGCAGGTCCAGGCCCGCCTGCAGCTTCAGCTCCCGGTTGGGTTTGAGGTCGCGCTCCGGCTGCGGCTCCCCCGGGGCGGCCGCTCCGTTCTCGGCCTTGGGGGCCGGAGCATCCTCAGGGCCGGGTTTCCTGTCGGCGCCGTTGGAGGGACCCCCGTCCCCGTGGCCCTGCCGGCCCCGCGGCTCCTCCCGGGGATCCTCCTCCTTCCCGTGCCCGTGGCCAGGCGGCTCCCGCTGCCGCCCGCCCGCTCCCTCGGCCTCCGCCCCTCTCCGCCGCTCCCGCTCCCGGGGGTGCTGCTCCCTCGCTGCCACATTCCTGTTACTGGAAGAGTCCGGCACCGCTGCCAGGTCCTTGGGCTCCACCTGACTCAGAGCTTTGGCTTTAAGGTCTGTTCCTGAGTCTCTTTCCAAACTCTTTCCTGCTACTCCCTGAACTTTGGCAGCCCCTGGCTGTTCTCTTTGGATGGGAGCTGTAGCTGCTTCCACGGCATTCAGAAAATTCTTCTTGTGGACATCCCTTCCAGCTTTGGCTTCACGATCTCCTCCCAAATCCTCCGCCAAGGGCTTTTTCTCCAGGTGGTTTCTGGCTGCTGGGACACGCTGGGCATCCCCGTGGAGGGGATCCCGGTTCTCCACGGGATTCTTAACAGCTCTGTCGTTCTCCTGCAGCGGCACCTTCCGCTCCTTGGGAGGAGCCACAGGAATGTCACGCCTGTGCCCAGCCTCCCCCAGCTTCCCCTCCAGGTCCCTGTGCTGCTTGGTGGATTCGGGGGGCTGCTGGCCCGGGCGCTGCTCCGGCTGCTCCTTGCTCAGCGGCTTCCCGGCCGTGTCTGCCTTGGCTCCCAGGCCCTCGTCCTCCCTGCTCCTGGAGAGGGGCACAGCAGGCTCTGGCTGCACTTCCACTGCGGGACAAAACATGGAAAAGGCTTTTCTTAGGAGACTCCCTTCTCCTGCCACCACATTCCGTGCAACAGATGAGGCCACACGGGAAGATGAGGAGAGCCGTGGGGCGTTATCCCTGCGCTCAGGGCTGGATCCCCACCTCCGAGGCCAGGAATGGCTTTGCAGTGGACTCTGCCATGTCCAAAGGGCCTCAGATCTCTCCCAGCCCCATTTCAGAGCTGCTCTGAGCTGTGAGCACCCCACAGAGGGGTCCTGCTCCCTGGCCGAGTCCTTACCTGGCTTTGGCTTCTCCTCTGCCCCCTCCTCCTGCCGCTGCTGGTGGATCTCCTTGTGCTGCTCCTCGATCACTGCCAACAGCTTTGCCTGCTGGTCCAGGAGCTGCTTGTGCTGCACCTGCTGCTCCTTGATCACCTGCAGCAGCACGTTGTGGTCCAGCAGTTTCTCCTGCCCCGCTTCTGGAAAAGGGGAAAAAGAGAGAGGAAATAAAGCCTCTGTGGCCTAAAGCCCTTAGAAATCGTGTCTCAGTGCTGGATGGGCTGCAGGGGCTCTCCTTGGCGGGAAGATCCAACTCCACAAACCCTGCCCATGTGCCAGGAGAGAGAAGGAGGCTGGAAGAGGACAGGATGAGACTGAGGGACCCACACACAAGTCCGAGCTCAGGCTCCAACCCCCCTCATCAGGCAGAGCTCGGAGGGAGGAGCTCAGCCTGAGGAAAGGCTTTGCTGCACAGCTCTGACACTCCAGGCACAGAGCAGCCAGGGCCCTGGGGGAAGGGGCAGACAGGGCTTTTCCCTGTGACGTGCCCAGGTGTCCCCGTGTGCCCCTGCCCACGCCCCTCCTGCCGTGCTGCTGGAGCAGTTTCATTCCTGTCTCATCTTCCCAGGGCTCCAAGACCAGAGACCAGCCAGACTCAGGCCCCTGAGCGGCCCTGCCAGGTGTGCCAGAGGCAGGACACACAACACCTGCTGCCATCCTGGCAGGGACTGTGGCCTCAGGCCCATCCTCCCACAGAGAGGGATCGGGTGCCCCTGGCCCCGCACGCCCCGGGGACACACGCTCACCCCCCAGCTTGCTCTCCACGTTCTCCTGTTTCTCCTCGGTGTGCCGGTTCTCCAGCAGATCCGCTCTCTCCGGGAGGGGCAGCTCCTGCTTTTCACCTGCAAAGGACGACAGAGCTTTGCTGTCAGTGCAGATGTTCCCCAAAACGCCTCCACGTCGTGCCGGCACCGTTTGTATCCACCCCGACGGCTGCGAGGGAAGTAATAAATCCAATATTTAACAATCTCCTGCCTGGTGGCAGCGAGCCAGCACTAACTACCTCGGCCAATTAACATGCAAGAACAGCTCTAACTGGCTTTTAGACGGGCACTTGGCAATGTGTTCCCTGTCAAGATCTCCCGGCTCCGTGTCCCCGGTGATTTGGGAGCCGTGCAGGAACAGCACGGCACCTGACATTTCGGCGGGTAGCGAACAACTGTTTGACAGCTCTTGCAGTAGCTGTCAAAGCCACCAGATTCCTCCTTTCCCGCAGCAGCTGCCAGAGGGGCTGTGCACACTCACGTGCTCGTCTCGTGGAGTTGAAAGGAAGCACCGGGATGGAGATGGGAATGACCAAATTGTCGTCTCCAGGGGGATTATGGACCCAGAGGAGTTTGCTCAGAGGAGCTGCTGTGGAAGGAGCTTACCAGGTTCTGCTTCCTTCTCCACGGACTTCCCGGCCTCCTCTGCTTTCCGGGGGAGCTGGAGCTGTGACTTGTCCCGGTCAGCCGCGGCCTCAGCGGTGTCCCCATCCAGCACGGCCGCCTGTGCCTTGGCTCCCAGCTCTGCCTTCCCTGGCTCCAGCTCCTTGTAGGGCGGCCTTGCCTCCCGCTGCATCGCCACCTCCTCCGCCTTGGGGACGGGCCCGGCAGTCCCTCCCCGCTGCTGCTTCTCAGCGACCACTTCCTCCCCTGGTTTTGGGCCCAGTGCCTCCTGCTGGGGGTTCAGCCTGGCTGGCTGCTCCAGCAGGCGCTCGTCGGCTGCTCCGGGAGCGACCTTGTTCTCGTCGGACTCCTCCCGCTCCCGCCCCATGTCCACCACCACCTCGTCGTGCGGGACTGGGGGCTCGTGGCGATGAGCTTCCCCCACGGGCAGGGCAATCCCTGGGTGGACAGGCAGGGTCAGAGGCAGCAGGTTCCCAGTACACCCAGTACACCCAGTACACCCAGCTCCATGCTGCCCTTGTCCAGCCCGGCCTTCTCTCCCTCATCCGGAGGCCACGTTCCCAACGAGCCTCCAGAGCATCAAACACTAAATCATCTTCAACCCACCAATTCCACAAGAAGGTGGATTGAGGGGAGGAGGGTGAGGAGCAGAGCTTGGGATCTACACCCAAAGCAGTCCCACAGCACACACCCCCAGCTCCCAGCCCGGCTCCCTTTCCCAGGTTCCCCGTTACCTTGATCGGGACGGTCCAGCTGCACCTTCTCCTCCACCTTTCCTCTCTCCTCATCTCTCTTGGGCACCTGCATGGGCACCTTGATCTGGGGCTGCTCCATCTCCTCCTTCTCCTCCTGCACTTTGGGTTTATCACGGTCATCCTCAGGCTCCTCCACCACCGGGTTCTGCTCTGCAAACAGAGGATGGGGACATGGGTGAGGTGTGGGATCCCGGGAATCGCCGTGTCTGCCCCAGCCCCCTTCACCATCCAGCCCAGCCGCTGCTTTCCCTCCAGCCTTAGCACGGGGGGCTTGGGGGCTTTTTCTTCCAGGGTCACCTGGTTGTTTTCCCTGTAGTGGGTTTTTATGGAGCTGCTGGCAGGGAAGTGTGGCTGGGATGGAGCGGGATGGAGCCGGGATGGAGCCGGCTGCCGCTGCAAGCCGGTGCCACCAGATGGTAGCATCCCCCCGGCTCCCTGCCCCGGACCCCGGCACCGGGAGAGACGGAGCTGCAATCCAGCCCTGGACCCCCCAACAGCAGGACCCAAGCTGGGGTCCAGCCCCAGCCTCCCACCCTACTGTTGTTTGCTGTGCAACGCCTCAAAATCTCCTTTATTTTGATTTTCTCCCCCTTTTAGTGCCTGAGCGTTCCCGCAGCCCTTTGGACACCTCCCGGGGGAGGGGTGGGAGGTTCCTTTTTCCCACAGAAGTTTTGAGAAGCGGGGTTAAACAGGCATTAACTCCTGAGGGAGACAGGGAACTCCCCCACCTCAGCCTCAAAGGGACGGGATGTTTCTGGAAGACACATCCCAGTCAAACCAGTCACTGGTTTCAGTGCTGGTATGACCAGCGTATTCCACATGGAATCTTTGGCACACTCCATGGGATGGGAAGGGTCTCTTCCACCCCCAGCGTGGCAGAGAACCCACACAGGGAGTGAACTCTTCCTTTGGAGAGCAGCAGAGAAGGAAATCGAATTGTTTCCCAGCAGTGAAGTTGTTCTGCAGATTTTTTTCCATCCAACAAACTCTTAAAAAAAAAAAAAAATCTATCTTCTGTAACAAAAAAAAATTCCCAACTCTTCCCCCTTCGCCCTCCCCCGTGTGATTTCCTTTGGGGAATTAATTCTATAAACATCTTTCCATTTTCTCCTCCCCCTCCGCAGGGCTGGTGCGATTTATTACGAGATGAACTCATGGGAAAGAAGGGATTGCCACAACTTCAGCTGCGTGGGCCATGCCCGAGTAGGGGGGGGGGAACCAACAAAAATTCCAAAAAAATTAAGTACAAACTCCTGGCCCAGAGGGATCCGTGCCAGCAGGACCTTGAGCCTCTCCAGAAAGCCGGACTCTGGCCCACAGCTCCACACCCAGAGGAGGGACGTGCGTGGGGCTGGCCAGCTCTCCACGTTCCTTTGCTTTGGGAATGGTGGTGGGAGGGGAAAAGGACATGGATTTTCTGAGAAATTCAAGTCTAGTACCCAAGGGTCCCCCTCTCCATTGAGGGACTTCCCAGGGTTCAGCAAGTCAGGGCAGGACACTCCTCCTTTTCAGGAAAAACTGGGCTGCAGGAACCGGTGCCCAGGCCTGGCCGGGGGCCCTGGGAAGCGGGAGGCCGAGGCCGGGGAGGGGAGTGCTCGGCATGGCTGCGGATGTTCCCAGCTCAGTCCTGGCCTCAATGCAAGAAATTATTTACTCTCTTGGAGGAAAGTTTGTCGTTAATTGGTTCATGGAGGCGGGAGATGGCTCTGGTCGGAGAGGACTGGAGGATCCAGAGAACCCCGACACAGCCAGGGCCATTCCCACGGCAAACGGGTACAACGAGCTGAGGCAGTGAAAAGATGTTCCACAGGGAAATAAAAAGGAAAGAGGAGGATAGAAAAAGGAAGAGGGGAGGAAATAAGCAGTAAGGAGGGGGGAAGATCTCCTTGCAAGCATGAAACAGGGGAGTTAACCCCAGCACTCCCCCAGCCCAGAGCAGCAGGTGAACCCCCCTGGGCCCAGGGCAGCCCGAGGGGCCGGGGAGGCCCTGCTCTGCTCAGGGAGTGTCCCTGGCAGCTTCCACCATAAATCAGGCAGAGGCACGTTCCCCGCTCTGCAAACAATGCAGGAAAAGCCCAAAACACAAACAAAACACAAACCCAAAAGTCTCCACGCCGCAAGAAGGCCAAGCTGCCTCTAAGCCGTCATTTGCTCAGCGGGAGACAAAATTAAGTTCATCATCAGGGCGTGAATTAACAACCTCTCAGGCTGCCTGGAAATCCATCCGGGGCTCCGGGTGCTTTGCAGGGAACAGTTGTGCTCGGGCTCTGCCTGTCTTGTTGCCCTCCAGGTCCCTTCAGAGTGTCTTCCAGTAACGCTGCTTCTTGTCATGTTTTATGAGTGGCCTTGGACTTTACAGGCAAGGCCTGAGAAGCTGTAAAAGCTTTTTGGCTCCCAGGGAGAGGCCGGGGCGTGAGGCAGCACCGGGAGGGTTCGCTCTGACCCCCCGGCTCTCCGGCAGCTCCGCTCACACGAGGGGAAGCCGGGGCGTCCTGCAGCTGATTTGTGTGTGTGCGTGCCTGGGTGTGTTGTGGTTTGCCAACAGCCTCTCCAGGCTGCCATAAAATTTCATGATTAGCAACCTAAAAGCTTCCCTTCTCCCCCCACTCCTGGTTCGGATCGTTGCAATGGTCCCAGGCAGGCACTAAATCCCTCCTCACACGCTTTTCCAGACTCTCAGAGCTGAAATGTGCCTCCACAGCCCCTGCCCTGGCACAGGCAGTGGGATGGGCCCCGCTGTGCTCTCCCCTAGCCCAGGGTGACCAGGACAAGGGAGCGGGGGAGCCTTTGGGACAGCACAGGGAATTCAGGACACACTGCCCACGCCAGAGCCTCACCCCAGGGCTGACCAGGGCCACGGGGTTCAGGACCTGCTCGTGCCACTCCAGCTCCATCTCTGATTAAATTCCTTCGTTGCATGATATGGAGCAAGATCCAGGAGCTCGTGCCAAGGCAAACGAAGCCGAGCAAGCGGGGCAGAGGGCTGGGGGCAAACGCTGCCCTGGGCCGTGCGGAGCAGCCCCGGACAGGCCCTCCCCGGGGAGCCCCCGGCCCAGCTGCGCCGCCAGGAGCCCTCCCTCCCCCCGAAACGGGTCCAGATTTCACAAGGTTATGGAATGGCATCCCAGAAATTAGTTCACAGTTGTCTCCTGACGCACCAGCAGTAAAAACCAACCCAAATTACCAGAGGCTGCTGGTTCCTTTTCTGTGTCACAGGCACTATTAAAAGCTCGCTCGCACAATGCACCAGGGAGAGCCGCTGCGAAGCCAAGCTGTTCCTGCAGCTAGCAGGATGCAGGAGCCACGTTCCACACATCTCTGGGGCTGCTCCGGCTGGGAATGCCGGCAGGGATGCAGCCCAGGTCGGGCAGGTTGGATTTTGGGGGGCAGACACACGGATGCAGGGATGGGGGACACAGGAATGCTGCGCACCAAACGCAGCCCCAAATTTTGCCCAAATCCACGTAACATCCCACAGGATCACTGGGACGGGCAGAGCAGGGTGCCCAGCACACCAGGAAAAGGGCTCTTGCACAAGGAGCCTGAATCAGGGCTTTGTTACCCAACATTGCACAACGCCAGGGAGAAGATGAAGCAGCAACGATAAAGTAAGGAGCTGAAAAATATTACAAAATCTTAATCCCCCCCGAGACCCTCGAGGGTGCTTTAAATACGGAGAGAAATTGCCTAATTAGCTTCTTTTTTTTTTTTTTTTTTAAATGGATAATTGCCTTCCTGAGCTTTCAGAGGCAGCTTAGCAACCTTTTAAGCGAGGCGCAGCCGCGGAGCGGCAGGACGGGGCTGGAAGGGGTTTTATCCCTTTCCCAAAGAGCTGCTGACAGTAAAACCTCCAGCACCACAGGCTGGGGCTGTAATGGGCACTTGGGTGTCGTTAGGAAAAACACGATTCCGAGGCCGCTGGTCAATACGTGTTCACATAAAAGGCCAATGTTCTAATATTCATAATCCCCGGGCCCACGGGGCAGGGCTTTAATGAAAGTCTCTCCAGTTCTGGGCTCCACAACATCAAAGAGGCCAATAAAACTCCTCTCACACGCTGACAGGCGGGAGGCAGGAGGGGAAGGCAGAGCTGCTGAAAGGCCCTGAGGTTTGCCCGGGACGGGGCAGCACGGGAAAGGGCACAGAGCAACACTGTGCCCACGGAAGGGGCTGAGCACCCCCTGCCCCAGAGGCAGGGAGGCACCTCGTGCCTGGCAGAAGGGGTCTGGAGGCTCTCTCCTCCCAGGAAAAGGGCCTGGAGCAGCACCCTGCAGCCTGTGCTGTGGGCAGGGGGCTGAGCAGGCAGCCCCAGCGCCCAGGGCGAGCCCGTGCGACCCCGCTGCAGCCCCCGGCGCGGAGCAGGGCCCATCCCGAGGGCACCCAGGTGCCGGGGGCGGCCCAGCCCGCATCCTGCGCCCCTGCAACCACAGGATGCAGCTGCTGCTGCGCGTTCCAGGCGGCAGCTCCCGCTCTGCACAACGAGGGGGAGCCGCGGGGGGGATGAAGGGCACCATTTAACGCCTCTCATTGCTAGTCAAGCCGGCATCCTGCAGAGGCACAGGGAGGCACGGATCCAAGGAACGGCAGCGGCGGCTCTCCCGGGGCAGGCCCGTGTCCATGTCCCCCTGCTCTGCCCAGCTTCCTCCTGGGATGGAGCCCCCACTGCCAAAGGGAGCTCGGGGGGCAGCTGAGCTTTCCCTCGGAGCCGCATGGCTCCTCCCTGGGAAGTTTATGAGGCGGGAGCACTAAACCCGCCTTCCTCCCGGCTGGGATTATTTAATCCAGCAGCACTGGGAGCTCCAGCGGGCTCCGGGATCGCTCGGATGAGCAGAGCCTGGCACCCCGCTCTGCCACCCCGAGAAGGGGAGAAGATTCAGCAAACTCCAGCGGACACCGTGTTTTATGGGATTTTTTTATTTTCCCAGTCAGAACACGTGTCATTAGCGATTCCTCCTGAAAGGAGCAGCTGTTCTTTGGCCATTACTGCTCCAAAATTAACCAAGACGGAAGAATTCAATCGCATCCCTCCTCCCGGCCCTGCTGAGGGCTCCATTAAGGGATTGGGAGCGTCTTTTGCTCGGAGTTCAGCGGCAGCCACGTGCCCGGGAAAGCACAAACAGCCTTGAGTAAACCACGAGTAAACCACAAGTAAACTCCACCACGGAGCAAGCCCGGAGTGAATGTTATCAGCAGCAGCACCGGTGTGGGAGACACTCCAAGCTGCCGGGCAGGAACCTGGCCAAGAACCAGGAGGGAGGATAATCTGCAGAAGAGCCAGCCCCTTTCTCCCTTCCGCTCTCCATCTCCGCGAGGATATTTCAAGGCCTCCAAAGAACAAAAAAAAAAAACCCCGCAGGAGCAGGAGGAAACAAAACTGAAGGAACAGGACGCGGCAGGGCCGAGGGGCAGCGCGGGGTCAGGCGGCACCTGCGCGCCACAGCCTCGCTCCCGAGCAGCTGGGAAAGGGAGGAGCGGCTGTAATTCCATCAGCAGCCCCAGCAAACAAATAATAAATAACAGGAACCAGTAAACAAAGCTGAGGCATAATCACAGGCTTTGTCAGAGCGAAAGCACAGTCCAAATTTATATCCCCAGCACCAAAAAAAAGAGGCTGTTCCCATAAATTTCCGTACCTTTGAGGGTGATGGATGGCTGGTCCTTGGGCTGGCAGAGGGGGAGAACAGCCCTGCTGGGCCAGGTGGGCACTGTGCTCATGCCAAGCAGGGATCCCTGCTTTGTCCCTTCAGGGGATCCCAGCCTGCATGCCACCTTTGCCTTCCCAAAAAAACAGCTCCCACAAAATAGCACTGGACATCACAGTGGGCTTCTCCAGCAGGCAAAAGTGCAGCTTTTCTTGGGAAAAGGCCCCAGGAAGTTGGGAAGATGCACAGAGCTGCCTGGAAATGACCCTGCTTCCACCACGCTTACAAAAAAAATAACTCTCTTCCTTCTTTTTATAAGCTGGGCTGAGAAACCCAACTCCAGCAAGCACATACCTGGAAGTTTGATCGAATCCTGGTCAATTCTGCTCTCCTCTCTGTCCAGGTGCTCCAAGCCCACTGATTCTGTCCTCACAGGGGTGTCCTCGGTGGCAGACAGGGTGGTGTACGTGCTGATCACCAGCATTCCCAGCCCAATCCACAGGATAATCTGCACAAAGTGCCAGAGTGACAGTCAGGACAGCAAAACCAACGGGACTGCTCCCTCCAGCATTCCCATGGTGTCTCCAAACAATTCCGAGCACAGGGACACGTGTCAGGGAGAGGAGAGAAATAGAAGAGAGAACCGGGAAAAGCAGGTGCTCCTGGCTGAGGTTCATATCTGGGTGCAGAGCCATGGGAATGGGAATTTCAGAGGCTGGAAAGGTGGCTCCTGCATTGGAAGGGTGCAAACACAAGCAGACAGGATGGAGGGACAGGAAAACACATGTGGCAGACATTGGTCCTGCTGAAAAGGTTCATTCCCTGCTATTCCCAGCATGAGAATTCCATGAAATCAGGTATGGCTGAGCACAGTGGAGCCTGCCTGCTTACAGTCCCCAAAAGCTCCAGGGAGCTGCTTAAAAATCCTCAGTTTTGAAAGCAAGAGTAACATGTCCACACACAGGTCCTGGTCCCAGGGCTCAAGAAGCTGCTGAGAAGTGACTCCCTGCTTTCCAGAAAGCTAGGATCAAACAGGATAAAAATAGAAGGATGGAATCTGGATCCTGTGGAGGGAAGGGCTCATGGAATTTCTCTACCTCAAAAAGGAGAAAGTGATGAGCAGCAAAAGAATTTTTACAGCTTGTTATGTGATGACAAATTGATCTAAAAGGATCTAATTCCACATGAGTCATAGGAAGTGTTGGATGGCACTCGGAGCAACCTGGCCTAGTGGAAGATGTCCCTGCCCATGGCACGGGGTGGAACTGGAAGAGCTTTAAGGTCCCTCCCAACCAACCCAACCCATTCCATGATCCCATGACTCATCCTCTTTCCCCCAGATCCTCACTGTGCAGCATTTACATCCCAATTCACAGAAAGCACAACAAAAAGATGCTTCCCAGTGTGGGGAAAACAAGGAAAGGCCACAGGGAACACTTCTAGCACTGGATGCTGCCAGAAAACTGCAAATCAAGGGGAGAGGTGAAATTGGAAGGAGGAATGAAAACACTGGCACTTCCAGAGGGGGAGGAGAGGCTGATGCTTTCCTCACTCCCCTCATACTGAGGGAGATTGCCCAGAAACACGGACCAGTGTGGTCAGAGGTGGACCCAGGAGACCCCCAGGGCCCGTTCTCAGCACGCCCCGCAGACAGCCCGACGCCTCCGGAAGGAAAAGGCTGGCAGGCCAGGGAGCAGCTCTGCATCAGGGGCAGAGTGGCCAGGGAGCAGAGGCCAGACCTTCGAGCTGCTGCAGAGGAAACAGGAGCAGAATGTGCTGCCTGCCTTGCCCGGGGTGCACAAAGAGCAGATATCCTGCCATCCACCCCGGGGCAAACGCCGAGTCAGCAGGGCCTGCACTGCTGCCCTGGGCTGGAGCTGCTCCACTTCCTCCCTCCCACAATCCACAGCCCCGGCACAAATGCATTTTTTGCCTGGGAGGCTGTTCTGGCACCTTCCAGAAACAACAGCAGAGAGGAAGAGCGTTTCCACAAAGAGGATCTATTCTGGTGCCACAGGAACCAGGAGCAACGTGGGAGAGAAGGGAACTGTAGGAAACGGCTGAAAACATTAAATGCTTTAAAAGGATTTTTGTTGTTTCTTATCTTAGTGGGGAACCAGGGGCTCAAATGCCTGGGATTGAAACCCCTTTGATTGTTGCACATTTGGAGTTCAGCTGCAGCTCCCAGAGCAGCGGGTACGGGCACACGTGGCAGGCGCAGACAGGCTGGGCTGTCCCTGAGCCCCTCACCCAGCTCCCCCAGCACGCCCTCCTCACCTTCCCCCTTCCCAGCCAAAGACCAGAACAAAGAGGTCCACGATTTGCCTTAATTCCATGGAGATGCTTATGACATGGAAGAGCAGGCAGTTTGTACTCAGGGCAATCAAGGGAATGGGGATGAGGGGCTGCAAGGACTTGGGGGCTCAAGGAACCAAACAGGCAGAGGAACAACTGATCCCCAGAGCATCCAGATATCCTAGGGCGAGGGGAGATCCTTCCCATGCCCTGCAGCGCTGAGCCCCTGTCTGGTCCCATGGGAAGGATCCCACTGAGAGCAGAGACCCTTCTCCAGAAGCCCCTCTCAGCAGGGACGCGGTGAGAGGCCGTGGAAAGCCCTGGGGCAGCTCAGCACGGCCAGGACTGTCTCTCGGGAGCCGCGCTCCCAGTACGGACGGGAATTCAGGAGAGGAAGTTTACACGGCCGTTTCCTCAGCCTGCTGTGCTCCCTCAGCCCTCCTTCCTCACAGAAGGTGACTCCAACCCTGCACAGCAGAGCTGTTAGCTCAGCCCTTCTCCTGCAGCCCTGGGAAGCCAACACGCTGTGTTTGTGGGGCGTGACGCCACCCTCCATCCTCCCGGACAGAGCGTTCCGAGGGACGGAGTCATGGCGAAGGAATGCAGAGCCCCGGTCACCACGGGGTCCCTGCTCAGAGCTGCTGTGTTTGGGGGGCTGGACCCCTGGATGTGTTGGGGAAAGGTGTCCTGGTGCCTGCACTGCCAGGGAAGGGCAGAGGGAATCTCTTTTCCACCCGCACAGGAGCGAGCCAAGGGGTCACTTCCTGACCTCCAGCAGCTCCTCTTCCCTAACTGGGACAACAGCAACTCCAGCCCCCCTAGGAGGGGCCTCTCGGACAAGCTTGTGTCAACACTGGGAAGGCAACACCTTCCTGTTGGCAGTCACACACTCTGTTCACAGACCCCCACACGCCCTTTGGCAGCCCTGCCAAACCCGGGCTCCCGGGGAGCAGCGGGACACGGACCTTTACAGGAACAGATGCTCAACCACAAGAAAGGGAACACTCTCCCTGCTTCACTCACTGTGTGCCTGACTCCGGGCTTTTTTACTGCTCTGAGACCTGCCTTTCCAACCCAATCCTTCCAACCAGGGCACTCCCAGCCCAGCCCTGCCGAGCAGCAGCTTCCATCACTCACAGTTCCCCAGCAGAAGCTCTTTGCTGGCCAGCAAACATCTGGGACTGCCCACGTCCCTCCCCCTGGAATGCTCTTCACTACTTTTAGTGCAACCTCCCTGTTTCATAGCCTCAGTTTGCACTGTCTCCTGAAAAAGCCTGACCTTCCATGTCACCACCCCACAACCTGCCTGACACCGGGCGCTGCTGGATGCCAGAGGTGGCCGGATAAAAGCAGCTGCACAAGAGCCAAGATAACCCAGGGAAGTGTAAAAGCTGGCGCTGAGAAGGTCTGGAGCTCTGAAGGAGGCTAAATAAGATGGAGGGAAGGAGGGAGAACATCCCTGTACAATGTTTGGACAGGGACAGGCGGGCAGGGACAGCTGTGCCCAGGGCTGGCTCCTCTCCCCCTGCCCGCCACCTTCCTCAGGAGCAGACTTTGATGGAGTGGAGCACCTGATCAAAGGAGAGCAGGAATGAAGGAGGAGACCAAAGACAGAGCTCCAGGGAAAGAATAAATGAGCCTTTGCAAAGACCTGGAGGAAGGAGGAGAGGCTGGGCTCCGACTTGGGCTGTGGAGGCAGGAGGTGCTGAGCAGCCTGGCTCCGGCGGGCAGGTGTGTCCTTGCTCCGAGCAGGAATGCAAACCTGACAGGCAATGGATCACTCAGGGAAGGCTGGACAGCTTGCTGCCAGCCCCTTGAGAGGTAACCCGGGGCCTGATGCTTTAGATAAGCCCTTCCTCCTTTGTGAGGATTTCTGCAGGACAAACATCTCCCTCAGCCTCGTGACCGGGTTTGGGGTCAGGCATTGTGAGGGCCCCAGTGTCCCACCCCAAGGAGCCGGGCTGAGAGCTCAGCCTGTCCTGAGTGCAGCCCCGAGGCGCTGCAGGGAAACACTCCGGCTCAGCCGGAATAGAAAGCAATTCTTGAAAGTGCTCTTTGTTTCCCTGAAAAACCCAGGCTGGCATTCAGACTCCTGCTCAGGGTTTCACTCAAAGAAGTTGGGAGCTAAGTGTCAGAATTCAGAGTGAAAGCTGGAAAGTTGGACTATTTCCTTGTGTCAGGGAAAGCACAGGGAAGAAAAAAAACACACCCTGCTTAAAAAATTCACGTAGGTTTGCAAAGCCACAAGTCATTAAGCACAGAACAAGCCACCAGTTCTGTGGGCCCCACAAAAACGTGCTGCTCTGCCCTGCTGACTCTGCACTGTGCCCAAAACCTTACTGCCAGCCCAGCACTGTCCTGACTGGGAATGCTGGGACAGAGGCCTGTGAAAAGGCAGTGGATTAAATTATTGTTAGAACAAAAACTCAAAACCTGTTAATTTCAGCCCACAGTATTTGCAGGAGCAGAGAGATCAAGCCCAGCAAAGAGCCACTTTGTTTCGGTCCCTGAGGAGGCCAATTCAAACTGGAGCAAAAGGAAAAGTTAAACTTCTAACAGCCTCTGAACGACCCCAATCCCTTAGAAAATCAATTCCTGAAGCAACACCTCTATGTGTGTGTTCCTTTTTATTATTATTTTGGTTGAAAGCAGAAAGCTGAGGGTCGGCAGCACAAACCACATCGTGGAGCCCTGTTTGTTTTACCCAGCCCGGGCAGGTCGGGATGTGAGGCTTTAAGGTTTTACAGGCTGCCTGGATTTCCTGTTCTGAGGATCCAAAACCTGAATCCCACCAGGAGGAGGACTGGAAGCAGCATTTTATGCACTACATGGCTACTTCACTTGCTGCTGGAGGGACAAAAAGAGCTGGTTTTCCAGCTTGGGCCAGCACCTCTGCCGCTATCTGTGCATCCCTAAGTGATGGACACCCAGCCAGAACAGCTCCCACCTGTACTGGGCAGACTGGAGGGGGAGGCTGGAGGAGGTGCTGAGCAGTTTCTCTGCTGCAGCCAAAGGAACCACGTTCCCAGGCTCTGCAGAGGGCTTAGGGGGATGTCAAGCAGCATCAGCACTGACCTGTGAACAAAGCGCATTCTTGTGGATCTTCTTGTAAATAAGAGCTGGGCAGATGAAACAAATGAGGCTTCCCATGGTTGCACCTGTCAGGCCCAGGACTGTTTCCACTGGGGAAGAAGAGGAAAAGTCAGCAAAGGTCTTTTCCAGGAGTGCCAGAGCAGCAGCATGGGACAGCTGCCAGAGCCGCCGGGCAGGATGGGGTGTGAGTCTGGTCGCCCCAGCCAGGAAAACAAATAACAGAGACCAGAGAAAGCAGCCAGCCCTTGTTCCCAGCTCCTCACTCACCATTTGGGATCATGATGCCTCCGACCATGGTTCCAAACACAACAGCCAACGTCAGGGCTTTGAACCGGAGCGGGGGCATGTAGCCCCCCGCAGCAAAGGTGCCATCCTTCTGCTGGGAGAGGAAGGGTGCAGGGGAGAGGAGTTCAGCTCCTGTATCCCAGTCCCCACCCCTCAGCAATTCCCTCAGCAATGCCCCCAGCAGCTCCAGCCCATCCCAAATGTGCCTCCCCCAGCTGTGCCCCAGCCCCTGTGCAGGGACTCAGAGAGCAGCCCAAGGGCAGGAGGAAGGAGCACAGGGGAACAGCAGGAGGAAGAACTCAGAAGAAAAGAGCTCCAGGAGCTGGGCCATTCCCACTGCACTACACCACAGGAGCAGCTCCTCCAACTGGGAGGGCACCCCAGGGAGATGGCAGGGCAGATGGGTGCTGCTGGGCAGCTGCTGCAGGGTTTCCAGAGGCCCTCTACTTCCCATCCCACCCCAAAGCACCCCCGAGTGGGAGGTGTGGAAGGCAGAGGCCCCAGTGTGCCCTGCAGACCCGGCGGGTCCCGGCTCTGCTGCTGCACAGATGGGAGAGGAAGGCAAAGCGACACCTTCAGAGGCCAGGCAGCCAGGAGCTGAGCCCAGGCGAGATCCAAAGCGTTCCCAAGTGTTTCCAGCGCTTCCTCCTCTGCACCCGCTGGCTCTCACCGACCGTCTGCCCCCATCCTCAGGCCCTCCCGACGTGAGAAAAGAGCCGGGGGCTTCTCACAGGCAGAAGTGGCAGGATTTAGAGCTATAAATTGCTCAAGTTTTATTTCCTGCCTAAGAGGTTTCTATTTATGCGGATACACAAAGGCCTCAGAACATTCCCACAATCTCTTACTGTTATTTGCTGAATCCCATCGGCGCGCTCCGTGCGCACAATGCACAGAGGAGAACACGCCACTGCCACAAGGGACTCACAGTCTCCGGCAGACAGACCAGCTTCAGTCACAAAGGCTGGCTGAGGAGCTGGCCCTGGGAAAGGTGGAACGTGTGGGAGAGGGCTGGATCCCATATCCCACCGCCCGCCCCTGGCCCGGCCCGCTGCGCAGCCCGGGAGGCGCTGGAGGAAGGGGACATCCCAACCTGGAGGGGAAAGGGCTGCTCCAGGGCTGCTGACAAAGGTGCTGGGTGAGAATAACGCAGCAGCAATGAGCAGGCACACATGGAAGCAAGAAGAAATGAGGCTGGGCTGGGCTCCGAGGCTGGGAACAGGAGCTTGAGCTCAATGAGTTGGCCAGCAAAAGGACGGCAGCTGGAGCAGCAGGAAATGAGGAGCTCCGCTGCTTCCAAAGGCACATTTCTCCCTCTCTCTGAGGGGGAGAGCCACCTCGGCTCTGAGCTGTGCAACACGTCTGTGCCAGAGCTGGAATCCCCAGCAGAGCAGGAGGCAGCAGCCACAGGACAGGGGCTTAACACTGGGAACTCCAGCCCTTCAGCCCATGGAATTCCTCTGCAAAGAGGACACAAGCCTCCAAGTCCCAGGGATTAACCATTCTGCAGAGCAGGATTTAGAGATGGCCACAGGCCCCTGCTGCACTGGCACCACATCCCAGGCACTGAGGATTTGAGGGATGTGAGGGTTTGTCCCTCTGGATAGCGAGTACCTGCCACACGCCATTGTCACCAAGTCTCACAGAACCAAGGCAAGTTTGGGACCCAGTCAGAGACCAAAGAGTCACAAAAACCCTTCAAAAAGCAAGTTTCACCCCAAGGTAGCCCTGGGATCTTACCTGCTGCTCAAAGAGCAGGGTGTTCAGTGCCTGTCTGCAGGGCAGGATCATCATGGGGAACCCCACTGCCACCGACATCATGAATCCCACTCGGATCATCTCCGTCACCAGGTTGGAAGGGAAGTTCATGAGGACGTTCCCAGCAATGGCTTCGGTGTAACTCACGTAGCCAAAGAAGCCCACCTGGGGAGGGGAGTGGGGTTGGACTCCAGAGCACTTCACAGAGGGGCCAGGACAGTGACCTCCCGTTGGAACAGCCAAGCAGGAGCAGGGGGTCAGCTCCAAGAGCAACCTGCCAGCAGCCCCAGCATCCCAAAACCTGGGACAGGCAGTTAATCAAGAGTGGGAGCTGCCTAAAAGCAAGTTTCTCACCAAATCCAGGGGTTTTCCTGGAGGACACACTCTGCTTGCTGCCAGGCCCGTGGATTGTCCCTCTGTGACACAGGGGCTGTCACAATTCCCCACAGCAGCCTGGCTCACGGGCCAAGGATCTCCTCAGGAATTATTAACCCAGTTTTATTAACTGCTGCCTTATGAGGCATAACTTCCTTCACAACAGGCTGAAAAAATCTCTCCCAAACTCTGGGCAGCAGCCCCAGCTCCAGGCTGGGCCTGGGAAGAGCTGGGCCTCCACTCTGCCTCCATCCAAGGAAATGTGCAACACTGAAAATTTGGACTCTCCCAATGCCCCTTGTGCTCTTGGGTTCATCACCTCCCACCTAACTCTGCTTTCAGCACGATGATTTATCTGTCAGAATAAATACAGATAAGCAGAAACCAGCCCCAGCTGTAGATAAATCCTCATCCCTGTGGCCCCTCCAGATTTCTGGCAAGGGAAGAGAAAGGGAAGTTCCTACCGTGATGTAAAAGGTGGTGACCACGTTTAGGGAAGAAGCAAATATGGAGCTCATGATTTTGACAGAAGGTTCATCCAAGCTGTCATAAGTAGGCAAGACCTGACTGTAAAAAGGGTAAAATATGTAAGGAAACCTGCAGAAAACCAGAGAAACCCCCCAATTCCAGGCCGTTCTCTGCCTCAGCCCAGCAGCAACGAATCCCTGACACCTTCCCCCTCTGGAGCATAAACACCCGCTGCTATTCCACAATTTATACTGCTAATGCCAAGAGATTTCAGAACACTCATAACTTTTAAGTGTTGCAAAAATATTCCTGCTCTCCCCACCCCACCACGTGGAGCGAAACGTGTGATGTAAACACTGGGGTTCAGCAAGGGTTGCAAAATGAATGACCATTTGTTCCCGGGACCGCGGGTGGCGCCGGGCCAGCCCCAGCGCCGGGGATTATTGTTCTTGGAGCTCTCCGTGCTGATAATTAAAGCAACACAGTGTTTACAGAGGGAAAGCGGGAAGAAGGTTGGAGCATCCCACTGTCTGAAGGAAAAGTTAAACAAACAAAACAGAGAGCAGCGCCTGTCCTGCTTCAGCTCGCTTTGTAGAAAGCCTGGAGTGCCAATTCCCCGGGATTTGGGGTATTTACGGCCTTGGAAAGCACGGGGAATGTCCTTTTTGACATCAGGTGCATATTTTAGCAACTCATTAACCTCTTGTTCCTTTAATTCAAGCGGCTACATCCTGGGTTGTGTCACTGCAGGAGCCCTCGGGAGAAGGAGCGTGCAGGGAGATGGGAAGGGGTATCCCCGGCTCCAGTGGGCACCAAGCCATTCCCAGAAAGCGTGTCAGGCTGAGGCCAAGCAGAAAGATCCTTAACCCTTAATCCCTGAATGTCAAAGGAGGCTGAGCACGTCAGCGCCGGGACACGCGCCGGGGCTGGAGACAACAGCAGGGAGCAAGAACGGCTTTCCTGGGACTCTCTCCACTTGGGATTCCTCCCTGGGACTCAGGAGACTGACTGCCCAAAGTCTCTCCACTTGGGATTCCTCCCTGGGACTCAGGAGACTGACTGCCCAAAGTCTCTCCACTTGGGATTCCTCCCTGGGACTGAAGAGACTGACTGCCCAAAGTCTCTCCACTTGGGATTCCTCCCTGGGACTCAGGAGACTGACTGCCCAAAGTCTCTCCACTTGGGATTCCTCCCTGGGACTGAAGAGACTGACTGCCCAAAGTCTCTCCACTTGGGATTCCTCCCTGGGACTCAGGAGACTGACTGCCCAAAGTCTCTCCACTTGGGATTCCTCCCTGGGACTGAAGAGACTGACTGCCCAAAGTCTCTCCACTTGGGATTCCTCCCTGGGACTCAGGAGACTGACTGCCCAAAGTCTCTCCACTTGGGATTCCTCCCTGGGACTGAAGAGACTGACTGCCCAAAGTCTCTCCACTTGGGATTCCTCCCTGGGACTCAGGAGACTGACTGCCCAAAGTCTCTCCACTTGGGATTCCTCCCTGGGACTGAAGAGACTGACTGCCCAAAGTCTCTCCACTTGGGATTCCTCCCTGGGACTCAGGAGACTGACTGCCCAAAGTCTCTCCACTTGGGATTCCTCCCTGGGACTGAAGAGACTGACTGCCCAAAGTCTCTCCACTTGGGATTCCTCCCTGGGACTCAGGAGACTGACTGCCCAAAGTCTCTCCACTTGGGATTCCTCCCTGTGGGTGAGAAGACAGGCTTCCCCAAGAACCTCTCTGGGATTCCTCCCTGGGATTGAGGAGACTGGCTTCATTGGGAATTGTTCCACTTGGGATTCCTCCCTGGGAGTGAAGAGACTGGCTTCCCAAAGTCTCTCCATTTGGGATTCCTCCCTGGGACTCAAGAGACTGGCTTCCCAAAGTCTCTCCATTTGGGATTCCTCCTTGCCCTCTCCACAGCCATTTCCATGAGATGAACCAGCTACATCCCCAACTTCAGCCTCTGAGGGAAGGATCCAGCCAAACAACCAGGCTTGGGAAGGAAAAAAGAGGGAAGCAGGGAGGCTCTGCAGTGTGTGGGATGGTTCAAAAGGTGATTCAGAGGTTAGCAACATTAAACCTACCCAGCTGAGAATATATAGATAAATTATATAGAGAGAAACAGAATACACAGGAAGGGGAGAGAGAAGAGACAGTATATAGATGGAAATTAAAAAAAAAAAATATATATATATATATAAAAATATTTCCTGGGCTGAGGACAGTGTATTTTCCTGATGTTTGGAAAAAAACACACAGCTTTAGGTTGGGTTTGCCACAAAAGTGCTGCCACAGAGCCCGTATTTAGTTCCACACACACAGGTCCACTCCAAACCATTTCCCTGCATTTCCAACTCCCAGGAAAATTGTGCTGGGGACTGTGTGGCTTCCATAAGAAAAAAAAAAAAAAATAAAGGGATTTGTTAACAAGGTAAAGCTGCAAGAGAACACAATTCCCTTCGCCAGTTGTAATGGAGACATTAAACAGCAAGCCTGGAGCGTGCCGGGGTAGGATCTGAGCTGCCAAGAGAGCCAGTAAGTGGGAAATGATGATTTGGATCTTGCAGTGGGTGTAAACACAGCAGTCTGAGCAAATTTTATCTGTCACATTCATTCACTGTTGGCACAAGACCCATTTGCTGCGACTATAGGGGGGAAGCCCAGCTCTGCCAGGCTTCAAGAGGAGGATGGTCCTTCCAGAGGAGGCCAGTCCTTCCCGTGCCCAGGGCTGGATTTACACTCTTTAGAGCTGTCACGGTTCTGGCCAGGCACACAGTGCTCATGTGCTGTCCTGGTGCCACAGGGAATGCTGCTGGAAACCTGGGATAGCCTGGTCTGCCCTCACCTTCTTCCACTTGTCAGCAGAAATCCTCACAAAAAACAGGGAATTGGAAATGTGGAAATAGCCAGGTCTGCTGTGACCTCTTTCCATGTGCCACTAACCCCAGGGAACTGGAAACAGAGCAACCCTCCAAAACCAACAACTGTGTGATCTTCTGAGTGTTCTCCAGGAAATTTGGGGAAGCAGAGCAGCCCCCAGTGTTCACTCCTCAGGGGGTCCGGGTGGCCATGGGGCGACACAGCCCCGCTGCCTTTCCTGCTGCTTCCCTTCAAGAATCAGGGGAATTTCATCCCTGGTGCAGCTGCACCAGAAGTTCCTGAGGAGCTATTTGGCCCCAACAGTCTCATGTTGCTCCATTACAACAATTCCCAGGTGAAATGGAATAACAAAAGGGCCTGGGTAACAAAAGGGTCACGACTGAATGAGAGGCTGTATTTCAGTGAGCTGTAAAATACCCTGATGAAAATAAACCACCAAAGCAGATGGTATCTATCCCTTGCAGGTCCTCCTGACCCTGTGCCCTCACACAAACCGAAACTCTCACACTGCAGAAACAACTGCCAGGGCTGGGAAGGGCAGGTACTTACGACTGACAGGCAAACGACATTCCAAAGATGGGGATGCAGCGGAAAATGCCCTCCCAGCGCGTGTAGCTCACTCGCTGCAGCCACTGCCCGCTGAAGAGCCCGTGCTTGAAGGAGGACAGCACAACCTGCAGCCAGGACAGACAGCAGGGTGAGGATCCAGCCCCAAACAGCCCCGTGGCAGCAGGAAGGCCAGGCTGGGATAAGAGGCAGCGTGTGGCAGCTTTGCTGGAGCTGCTCGTGCTGCCACCACAGCCCCATCCCAAACCTCCAGCTCCCCGTCCCACCCACAGAGCTCCCAGGGCCACCAAGGATCCCAGGGAGTATTGGAAAGGATCTATGACATCCCTCCCTTGTTTGATGCCATCAGACATCACAGCACACACCAGGGTGGGACAATTTCTACTGACACATTAACGGTGAGAATTATTGTTCAAAGCAAGCTCTACTGCACTTTCAGAAATGTGTTTTTCAAATGTGTTTTTAAAACCAAACAGGAAGTACCTTTGGCCTCAGAGAATCCTGTTCAGCAGAGAGAGACAAAGGGTCCTAAAACAGGATCCCACCTGCTGCTCCAGAGCCATTTAACAACACCAGCTCACCAAAGAGAAGGAAAAACTTTATGGAAAGGGGGAGGAGCCGAGGCCAGGGAGCTCCTTTGCCATGGACACAGGAACTGGCAGGAGTTGGGTTGCACAGGAAGCAGAAGGTAAATATGTCTGAATGTGTTTATAATATCCCTGGATGGGGTTTCTAATCCCCAGAGATGTTTCAGTGCAGCCAACTCTTGTGAATGTTGTGGATTTCTTAAAGGCACAGCTTCTGGGAGGTTCCACATGTCCCCACAGAGGCAGCTCCCAGGTGTGATCCTGCACAAGCTACTAAAAGAGTTACATGGAAAAGATTTCCACACGTTCCTTTCCTTGCAGTCCTGAAATTTGGGTGACACAGGGCTGGGGCTCCACGAGTGAACCACAGGGGCATCCAGGAGGTGAAACTGGTCATTAAAAAGCAACAGGAAGTTTTCACTTCTGAGGAAATGGAGCTTGGCTGAACCAAACAGGTCAGTTTGGCCATCATTCCACTCCCCCTGCGGCCTTGAAATGGCCAAGAGTCTGTTTGGCTCAGGGAAAAAATAGATTTTCCAGAAGTACCTAAGAACAAGCGCACGCTGTGTGCTCTTCAGACTTTGCAAAGCTGAAGGAACAGAAGTGCTGGTTCTACTGAACAAACCTCTCCACTTCCACCAGTTCAGGAGCACACCCCCCTCGTTGTTCCTGGAGCAGCATTAATGAGCAGGAAGGAAACTGGGAGCTTGCTGTCCCAGTGGGAACAGCGGTGTAAGAACACCACACCAGGACTCCCGGTGTCCGTACCCACCACGAACATGAACACGGTGTAGAAGATGAGAGCCATGGCACTGAAGGACTGGATGGAGGCCATCATGTTCCTCTGCAGGCTCAGGGGGAGGACGATGCACAGGGAGACGGCGAAGAGCAGGACGATCCGGAAACTGCCCGACACCTGGAAAAGGGAGCCCCATAAAGACCTGGAGCGGGGAGGATACTCAGCACATCCACTCAGCACATCCACCCACTGATTAAACACTGATGTGGTTCATTTTTCCAGCGTGAAAAGCAACTTTAAACAGCGAAATTCTGTGTCTGGAGGTGTGTGAAGATGCTGCGAGCTCGGCGCTCCGTGGGCTCTGTCTGTGCTGAGCTGAGACAGTCACTGGGTGCCACTGTTGCTCTGCAGTGTGTGACAGGTCTGAGGTGGAAGAATTTGGGGGGTGGCTAGGGGGGCTAAATGCTAATCCAGCACAAGCTATTTAGGTATTTTCATGCAATTAAATAAAAACTAAATTTACTCGGGCAGACGAGAGATTGAAAGTCTTGAAAACTCCGATCCAGAAAATTAATCAAAGCCTCACACTGGTATTTATTATAGCAGAACACTCTGGAATGCTTGGAAATATTTAATACCTAATTTGGCTGCAGCCTCAACGCATTTTTTTAACTTCACAGTCCCTTAATCTGAGCTTAGGAGCATCAGGCAGCACAGATAACACTCCAACAAAAATCCTTTTGCTTCCCTGCACGGCCCTCGTGCCGGCTCTGAGGAGCACCTCCTGCCTCTGAGCATCCTGAGCCAGCACCAGGCTCATCACACGGCTGAGGAGGCAGGAAAACAAGAGACTTTGGCCACAGAAACAGCCAGGGACAGGACAAAAATCCCTCCTGAACTAAAGGGAGGAGAGCTTGGGCAGAGGAACTGCCTGTCACTACCCACTGGGGGAAGAATTAAGGCAGGAAGCCTCATCTCCCCCAGGAATCTGCTCCAGAATTAATAAGAGACCAAGCTAAAAAGAATTCCTTTGATGGAAATTTCTTACTGGAGTTTTACACAGTTGGTTGTTTGCCACATGCCTGGGCTCCCAGGACTTCCCAGCGCTGAAGGCTCCGTGCACGAGGAGCTCTCCATGAGGGGACCCCAGAAAGCCCCCTGGGACCCCAGTGGGGTGCTGAGCACACTCCAAAGCAGCAGCTCTGCTCTGTGAAGGAACACAGGGCTCGGTGCAAGGGGTGGGAGCACTGTCTGCACTGCAGGAGTGATCTATTCACCTGGAATCCGAGCAGCCGGGCAAAGAAGTTGGAGCCCAAATCGCCGATGACGACGTAGAAAGCGATGCAAGTGCCCAACATCAGCCCAATCATGCTGCAAACACAAACAGGGACGGGTCAGGAGGGCCACGCTTCCATCCTCAGCCTTGGGGAGGGTGGGACACGCCTTCTGCACTGAATCCCAGTAAAACAGCCACCAGAGAACCTCCATCCACACCAAACGCTTGGAGACACAGCTCTGCCCACAAGCTGTGCACGGGTTTAACTCCTCTTGGGAGCCATGGGGAAAAAAAACCAAGAAAAACTAATCTTGGAGATGCCAAGAACTCCTCCAATTCCTGGAAAAATTTAAAAGAATCAGCACGAGGCTCCCAGAGCCCCACACCCATAGCAGGGCCCTGCCACGAGAGTCTCGATATCCAACAGGCTCTCCAACATCTCTCCACACAATGGACCACACTTTAATGAAAAGATTGTCCATGAACTGCTTCTCCTCCCACTCCTGGACCACTTTCCTTCCCAGTTCCAATTATAGAACATCCCTGTGGCAATTACAGCCTCTGCCTGCATGGACAAGTAACATCTGAGGAATATTTTGTGTATTTTTAGTGCTGTGCAGCAGTTTGCAGCTGGGAAGAGGGAAGGAGCCAGCACCGCTGCCTGTCCTGGGCTCAACACGCCTGGAAAAGAATCCCTGCTGGAAAAAGCAGGGCTGTGAGGATGTGCCATCACCTGAGATCTGCACTGGGGTCATGGGAGGAAGCAGAGTCTGCCCTGAGATGGAGGCAGCATTCCCACTCAAGGCACCTTGCAGGGAAGGCAGCACAGAGGGCAGGACCAGAGCTAACCCAGAGATCCCAGGAATCAAACACTCCCTCTCTCCCACTAACTCAACAGAGCTCTCAGCAGGGATGTCACCCCTGGAAAAGTGCCAGGAGTGAGATGCCTGTGATTTCCCAGCAGAGCAGGAGAGAGCCCATCCCCACCTTCTGTGCCCCAGGGCGTGGGGAGCACTGGGGAACGGGACAGGCTGGAGGTGACAGCGGGGAGCTGTGCTCAGGGGAGCTCCCTTGCGCTCCTGTTACACTCCAGAAGGCAGGAGGGGAAGGAAGGAGAGCACAGCAAGGCTCAGAGCAGAACTTTTCAAAGAAACCCAAACTGTTCACACTTGGAACAAGCAGCAGATTTACCTTGTTTCCACCAACATTTTTCCTGCTTTTCCATAGGCGTGAAATGCTGGCATAAAAGGGAAAAAGAAGTGGAAGTTAGTCAAGGAAAGGTCCAGAACAGGGCAAGATGTCAGTTCACAATGAGACACCAACAGTGACACAAGGCATTGCAGCAGGGACCCACCACTAGTATTTTGGGGCTGTTTCCCTCACCCTCCCACTTTCTTTTTCAGCCATTCCCTTTGGAAATTGAAAACCACATAAGACAGGAACAGGGATGAGGGAAAGCCAGCGAGCAGGTTCTTTTTTTTCTATTTAAAACCAGAAGTGGTGTGAAGCAGCAGCCACACATGGCAGCCATTAAAGGCAATGGGAGAGAAAATCTCTGTACAAGATTCTGTGTGGCAAAAGTTACAGTGGTGCAGAATTCCAATCCAACTCCCCTTTTTATTTTTATCTTCCCCCTCGAACTGGGCTGCCCAACATTGCTGGCTGGGAGAGCTGAGCTGGTGCCCAGAACGTTCAATCCCATTCCCAGAATACCCAGTGCTCCCAACCCACACCAAAGGGCTGCTGCCAAGGCTTTGCTTTTCCCCCCCTCCCATCCTTGGGGTTGGAGCAGAAAATGCTCACTAGACCTAAAATCATTGGGTTTTCTCTTAAAAAGACAATGCCAAGAAAACCTTACTTCTATTTTTAGCTCTTACTGGGCAGAACAGGAATGGGAAGTTCCAGTGCCAAACCCAGACCACAGTGCCCAAATCTGCCAGTGAGGTCCAGCATGAACCCACCACCCCTGGAGTCCCCTCTGCCTTCCCTCAAGGCACAGCCCAACATTCCCAGAGCCCGCCAGAAAACAAACTCGAGTCCTTTCTGGAAGCTTCTTCTGCTATTTTAAATATTAACTTCAACCCTTGATTTCCTTGGATTCTACTCGAGCTAAGAATTCAGGAAACAAGATGTTCTCCCACAGAATGAGCAAAAGGCACGGCAGGGACCCACAGCCTGGAGCAGGGATGTGGGGGAGCACCCAAAATAGCTGCTGGAGCTGTGACAGGGCAGCGGGACAGCCGCCACCAGGCACCGTGCCCGGGCACGGGGAGCGGCCGCTCTGCTCCGGCCTCCTTTGGGAATTCACAACCAGGAGGGAAAAGGCAACAACCCCGAGGGGGGGTCAGGCCCACAGCTGAAGGGTCTGGGAGGAGAAAGGAGCCAGCAAGAGGAAAATATCCCTCTGGGAGATGGGTCATGAACAGGCTGAGCTCCACAAGGAATGGAGGAACGGTGCTGCTGATCCTTCCAGCGCGCATCCCAGCCTCTGGAAACGGACACAGCCACAGGTGATGCTGGAACCAGCCCGTCTCCTCGGCTGTTTGGAACGGGTGTTCAATGAGAACAAGCCTCCCAACACTATGGCAGGTGTCCCCACCTGGGGACAATGGAAGAATTGTCCCCTCTTCTCCAGGAGGTGATGACTGTAAAAGCAACAGTACAGTCGAACCCTTGGAATGGGATCTTGGAATGGCTCAGTGACTGGAGAAGCCTTTTAAACCCACTGTGGTTCCTGGGAGGGAGCTTCAGCCCCTTCCCCAGCAGGGCCAAGCTGCCCCCTAGGATTGCTGCCCAGCACATTCCCAGGGCCATTGGAAGGGAGGGATTCACTCATCCCCTGGTTAAAATCCATCTGGGAACTGCATCCTGCTTCCCTCCTCGCCCACACATCTCCCTGCAGTGCTTCCCCTCCGCAGAGGTGACGAGCCAGCCCCAGCC
>VZRZ01003617.1:13135-25983 GCA_013398175.1 Climacteris rufus
GAGGCTGCCCGGTGCCCTGGGCTCACTGCCTGGTTCCCCAAAGTCTGCCCGGTGCCCTGGGACCGCTGCCCGGTAGCTTGGGCTGCTTCCCGGTGCCCAGGGATCACTGCCCGGTGCCCTGGGACCACTGCCCGGTATCCTGGGGCTGCTTCCCGGCTCCCCAGGCTGCTTCCCGGTGTCCTGGGACCGCTGCCCGTTTCCTTGGGACACTGCCCGTTTCTTTTGGAGGTTGCCCAGTGCTCTGGGAACAGTGCCCGGTATCCCGGGGAGGCTGCCTGTCACCCTTGGGCCGCTTCCCGGTGCCTTGGGACCCCCGCCCGGTGCCCTGGGACCACCACAGGCTCCTTCCCTGGCAGCTCCCGGCCGTGACGGGGCTCTGAGCACGTCCCCGGGAAGGGACTTTACGTCCCCGGCCTGGCCAAGCCCTGCACCCCACACCCACTGGAGATTCCAGCTGCCATTCCCATCCCCGCCGTCACCGATTCCAAGAACTCCGGGTGTTCCTGAGCGGCCGCCTCAGTTCCTTTTCCGTCCCAAAGGCCGGGATTCACCATGAATTTCGAAGGGCTCAACCCCTCCCTGGCCGAGTATGCAGCACCCCTGCACCCCGCGCTGGACCCCGTCCTGGACCCCCACCTGAACCCCAGCCTGGTGGAGCTGGATCCCGAGGGGGTGTCCTTGGAAGGGATCCCGGTGCCAGAGTCGGTGCACCTGATGGAGGGGATGTACAGCGAGCTGCACACGGCCGTCTCCGAGGTCGGGGTGCCCGTCTCCGTGTCCCACTTCGACCTGCACGAGGAGATGCTGTGGGTTGGGAACCACGGGGTAGGTGGGCAGGTCGCTGGGAAAGCTGGGGAGGTGGGATTTGATGGGATTGTGGGATGGGGTGGGTTGGGAGGGAGAGGAAAGCTCGTCCAGTTGTACCCCCCAGAGACACCTCCCACCTTGCACTAGCCCCGGTTGCTCCATCCAGCCTGGCCTTGGACACTTCCAGGTGTCCTCACCACCCTGACAGGGAGGAATTTCTTCCCAAAATCCCACCTAACCCTGCCTTGTGTCACTGTAAAGCCATTCCCCCTTGTGCCATCACTCCTTGCCCTTGTCCAAAGTCCCTCTCTAGCTCTCTGGGAGTCCCTTTGGGCACTGGAAGGGGCTCCAAGGTCTCCCTGAGCCTTCTCTTCTCCAGGCTGACACACACTCATCCCATTCCACCCCCTGCCAACCACTATCCCAGGTTGCCCCAAGCCCTCTCCAACCTGGCCTGGGACACTTCCAGGGATGGGGCAGCCACAGCATCTTTGGGAAATCCATTCCAACCCTCACCGCCCTCACAGGGAAGAATTTCATCCCAATATCCCCATCCAAATCTCTTATTTTATTTTAAAGCCATTCCCGCTTTATCTGCCCGTGTAAATTCTCAGAGAATGAACCTCTCACCGCTTCCCCTGTCTCTGCTGTGGGGTTGTGATGGCATTTTTGGTTCCTTGCTGGTGTCTGCATCCAGGGAAAAAAGTCTGAGCAGCCTTCCAAGGTTTTGGAGCACCCAGGGAAGAGCCAGGAATCCTCCCTGAAATCTTGCAGAGCACAAAGCAACGCTCAGCTGTGTCACATCCATGGGGTTGTGACATCCCTGTCCCCTGTGCTTTTAGGGCCACGCCACCTCCTTCTTCGGGCCCACCCTGGAGCGCTATTCCTCCTTCCAAGTGAACAGCAGCGACGACATCCGGCAGATCCAGAGCCTGGAGAACGGCGTCCTCTTCCTCACCAAAACCAACCTCAAGTACATGTCCCGCGGCGGCCTCATCATTTTTGACTACCTGTGAGTGCTTCTGGCCCCCTCCAGCGCCATCCATCCCTTCCCTGGTGCCTCCCAAAGTCAGGCAGGAGCGTGAGGGTGTCCTGCCCTGTCCCACAGCATGGATGACTCCGAGGACATGCACAGCCTCCTGCTGACGGAGAACAGCACCCTGCTCGTGGCCGGGCTGCAGAACCACGTCCTCGAGATCGACCTCAACACCGTCCAGGAGACACAGAAGGTACAGCCAGGCTGGGAGCTGCTCCCTGGAGAAGCTCCAGGGCTTCATCCCTGCTCATCCCTGCTCTTCTCTCCCCCAGTACACCGTGGAGGTCCCCGGCATCACCATCATGAGGCAATCCAACCGCTTCTTCTTCTGCGGCCACACCTCAGGGAAGGTAAGGCCAGTGCAGGCAGGGACATCCTGGAGCTGGAACAGATTTCCCAGAGCTCCAGAGGTTGTCCAGACCCAGCCAGGGCGTCCCCCTGCAGGTGTCCCTGCGCGACCTGCGCACCTTCGTTGTGGAGCACGAGTTCGACGCCTACTCGGGGAGCTTGTCTGACTTTGATGTCCACGGGAACCTCCTGGTGACCTGTGGCTTCTCCAGCCGCATGAACGGCCTGGCCTGCGACCGCTTCCTCAAGGTCTACGACCTGCGCATGATGAGGGCGACCACCCCCCTGCAGGTCCACATCGACCCCTTCTTCCTCCGCTTCATCCCCACCTACACCTCCCGCCTGGCCATCATCTCCCAGACAGGTAAGGGGAAGGGTGGGGAGGGTCCCAGCATCCCCAAGCTCGGGGTTGAATCCTGTGGGATTCGTCTTTGAGGGGAGATCATGTAGTTGTCCGTGACTTCTTCACAAGGGGCGGCTCCAAACTCTGATCGATTTGACCAGGGAATGGCTGGAGCTGTGTCAGAAGAGGGTTAGGATGGATTTGGGGAAAGGTTCTTCTCCCAAAGGGTGGTGGGCACTGAACAGGCTCCCCAGGGAATGGTCCCAAGGATGCCAGAGCTCCAGGAGTGTTTGGATGATGCTCTCAGGGACAGGGTGGGATTGTTGGGGTGTACTGGACAGGGCCAGGAGTTGGACTTTGATCCTTGTGGGTCACTTCCAACTCCAGATATTCCATGATTCCTGAGGTCAGGGAGTGTTTGGACAATGCTCTCAGGTCCTCAGTGCTCTCAGGTGTTGGGATTTGGGGACTTTTGTGTCCTGTGCTGGGCCAGGAGTTGGACTCAGTGATCCTGATGGGTTCAATATTCCATGATTCCTGAGGTCAAGGAGTGTTTGGACAATGCTCTGAGGTCCTCAGTGCTCTCAGATGTTGGGATTTGAGGACTGGGTGGACTTTTGTGTCCTGTGCTGGGCCAGGAGTTGGACTCAGTGATCCTGAGGAGTCCCTTTCTGCTCAGGGTATTCCATGATTCCAGAGGTCAGGGAGTGTTTGGACAACTCTCTCAGGTGCTGGGATTGGATATGGGGAACTTCTGGGCTTATCCTATGCTGAGCACTCTGCTCCTTGCGGGTCCCTTCCCACTCAGGATATTCCATAACTCAGCCACGTGCTGCAGCCCCGTGCCCAGCAGGTCCCACACCCTCCCAGTGCCACGCTGCCCCGCTTCTCCCTCCTCCCAGGCCAGTGCCAGTTCTGCGAGCCCACCGGGCTGGCCAACCCTGCCGACATCTTCCACGTCAACACCGTGGGGCCGCTCATCATGACCTTCGACGTGTCGGCCAGCAAGCAGGCCCTGGCCTTCGGCGACTCCGAGGGCTGCGTGCACCTCTGGGCCGACTCCCCGGAGGTGACCTTCAACGCCTATTCCCGGGAGACCGACTTTGCCCTGCCCTGCATGGTGGACACGTTGCCACACCTGGACTGGAACCAGGACCTGGTGCCGCTGTCGCTGATCCCAGTGCCGCTGACCAGCGACGCGCTGCTGTCCGACTGGCCGGCCGCCAACTCCGCGCCGGCGCCGCGGTAATTCCCGGCCTCTCCCGCTCCCACAGCCTGCAAAAGCACGGGAAAGCTGGCTCTGGCAGCCCTCCTTCCCCCTCTCTGGCAGCCCTCCTTCCTCCTCTCTGACATTTTGGGAGGGTGGAGGGAATCCCTGCATGAGTTCCCTGCAGTGGAGGTGTGACCGGGTGGGTGTGAGGATGGCGGGATATGGTCCCACCTCCTTCTTGCTGTGGGATCCCAGCTCTGTTCTGCCTGTGTGGAAACTCCTTTTCCCTCTTCCTGCCCTCAATACCCCCATGCTCAGTGCTGCTCATCCCTTGATGGGATGGAAAATGAATCTGGGGAAGGGCTGAGGAGGGGGGAACCCTCAGGGTGGCCCATGGGTGGGTAGGAGGTGCTGCTCTGAGTCAGGGGGTGTTTCCAGGCGAGCCCCCCCGGTAGATCCCGAGATTCTGCGCACCATGAAGAAAGTGGGATTCATTGGCTACGCCCCAAACCCCAGGACCAAGCTCCGGAACCAGGTGCCCACTCTCAGGAGGGAATTTTGGGAGGGTGGAGGGAATTTTGGGAGGGTGGAGCTCTGCAGCCCAGGCAGGGACAGAGCTCTCTGTGTGCTGAGCGATCCCCAAGGTTTCAGAGGTGGGGAACAAGAGGTGGAATTCCCATGGGATGTTGCAGGTGTAGTTTGGAGGTGGCAGCTTCTCTGGAGCAGGGGAAGGGATGGAGTTTTCCCACTTCCATCCCTGGCTGGCTCTGTGGCAGGGAAGGGCTGAGCTGTCCTGTTGGGAGGTTCATGGCACGTCCCTCACCCTTGGGAAAACACTGCCCCGTGGTTTCCCACAGTGACAAATCCCTGTAAGCAGGAAGGTGCAGCTCCAGGGAGGGCCCCACTCCATTCTGGTGTATCCCTTTGCTCATTCAGGGAGAAAGGAAAGCCCAGGAGTTGCTTGGGGGGCTTCTCCGTGCCTCAGGGGTCAGCTGCTCACCCCTTCTCTGCCCACTCACAGATTCCCTATCGGTTAAAGGAGATGGACAACGAGTTTGACAACTTCAGCCAAGTCCCCGAGTCGCCAATTGGGCGTGAGGAGGAACCTCACCTCTACAGGGTGGCCAAGAAGTACAGGAAGGTGGTGGCTTTGTGGGGCTGCTCTGGGGCATGGCCCACCTGGGTGGGCACTGCTTGTCCCACGGGGGTCCCGTGGCACGGGGAGGTGTTTGTTTAACCTGTCACATCTCTGCTCAGGTCACCATCAAATACTCCAAGCTGGGGCTGGAGGATTTTGACTTCAAGCATTACAACAAGACCTTGTTTGCAGGGCTGGAGCCCCACATTCCCAATGCCTACTGCAACTGCATGATCCAGGTGGGAGCTGCCCTGGTCCCACCCAGACCCCCAGGGCCCCCAGAGCCCCCCTGACTGCTGGCTCTCTGCTAGGTGCTGTATTTCCTGGAGCCAGTTCGCTGTCTGGTCCAGAACCACCTGTGCCAGAAGGAATTCTGCCTGGGCTGTGAGCTGGGCTTGCTCTTCCACATGCTGGACCTGTCCCGAGGAGATCCCTGCCAGGTCTGTGCTGGGCTGGGCTGCCCAGGAGGGTCACAGGGATGGCCCAGGAAGGGAGTGGTGCTGCTCAGACAGCCTGGAAACTCCTGTCACTTGACTTTGGTGACATGTTGCTCTTGCCCCATCCCCAGGGAAGCAACTTTCTGCGGGCTTTCCGCACGATCCCGGAGGCTTCAGCGCTGGGCTTGATCCTGGCAGATTCAGATGAAGCCACGGGGAAGGTGAACCTGGGCCGGCTGATTCAGAGCTGGAACCGTTTCATCCTCACTCAGCTGCACCAGGAAACCCAGGAGCAGGAGGGACCCCAGGCCTACAGAGGGGCTGGCAGCAGGTGAGGCCCTGGAATGGGGACAGCACAGGGAATGACCCAGCCAGGGAGGGGGACTGGTCCCCAGAAACCCCATCCATCCCTCGGGAAGCTTCCTTGCCACTCATCCCTGAGGGATCTGTGGGGAGCTGCAGCTCCCCCCGTGTTTGAACCATGTGCTGAGCCTGTGCCCCACTAAAATCGGTTTGGAGGGTTGAGGCTTCACAGAGGACACCAGCTGAGCTTCCAGAGGGGCTTGGAAGGCTGGGACCGCTCAGAGAACATCATCTCTGGAAAACCAGTGGCTCCCCAAGAATTTGGGAGCAGCCCAAACTGTGGGGATCTTTGGGATCCCACTGACCTGCTGTGCTTTTCCAGCAGCTTTGGCTCCTCGGGGGACTCTGTGATCGGGCAGCTGTTCAGCTGTGAGATGGAGAACTGCAGCATGTGCCGCTGCGGGAAGGAGACCGTGCGTGTGTCCTCCACGCTGCTCTTCACCCTCTCCTACCCTGACAGCACTGGTGAGGGCAGGGCCTGGCACCCTCAGCTGGATGGGCATTGTTATCCATGACTTTTCCAGCTGGAACACACCTGCAGCCAGGAGCTGCCCCAGCTCCAGGGCTGGGTTTCCAACCAGCCAAGCTTTTGGTTACAGAAAGACAGATTTGGGGGATGACCTTCTGGCTGGTGGTTGTGAGGAAAACCCCAGAGGTTTGGCTGAGCTAAGTTGGTCAAGGTTTGTGTGTTGGGGAGGTGACGTTATTCTCCTTTCTCCCTCCAGAAAAACCAGTCAAGGATTACGAGTTTGCCCAAATTTTGAAGCGCAGCATCTGCTTGGAGCAGAACACGCAGGCCTGGTGTGAGAATTGTGAGAAATACCAGCCCACGGTGAGCCTGGGAGGGGGGACAGGCACGAGGGGCTGTGGGTCACGGGTCTGAGGGGGGCAGTTTCTCCATTAGTCACCGGGGAACCTCCTGAGTGGATGCCAGAGATTCGGTTCTCGGCCCGGCTGGCAGCCGTGGGGTATTTCCTGGGCTCTGTGAATTCCTCTCACAGGAGTGAGGATTCAGCAGGGAGAAACCCCTCAGGAGCTGATGGAGCAGCTGCCTCAGCTGTCCTGGAAGCGCCCCAGGATTGCAGCCAGCGAGGGGAGGAAGCTCTGCGGGCCAAATCTGAGCCTCTCCCACTTCCATGCTCGTCCCACAGGTGCAGACCCGGAACATCCGCTGCCTGCCGGACGTGCTGGTCATTAACTGTGAGGTGAACAGCTCCAAGGAGGCAGATTTCTGGAAGACACAGGCTGAGGTGGGGCAGACACTCGGGGCCGGTTCTCCCGGCACGTGGGGGTTGCGGTGCCCGGCCCCGCCGAGGTTTTCACTCTGCTCTCGCTGTCCTGGCCTCTCTCCCTCCACCTGAGCCGTGCTCACAGAGGACCTGGTGCTATTGGGTCGTGCCTGTGGCATGATCTGTGCCTTTGGAGTCGGAAAAGAGGAGATCTCCTGGCGTGGCAGAGCTGAAGGGACTGCAGGAGCCACTCTGTCCTTCCCCCAGCCCCCCAGGACCTGGGAGCACCAAGGCAGTGCTGGCTCCCTGCAGTGGGACATTGGGGTTCCCTGGCTTTTTTCCCTGTCACCGACTTTAATATCCCTGTCTTTCCCCTGTTCCTGGCCTGGCTGTCACCCACATGTCCCCAGGGCCAGCCTGTGTTGATGCTTGCCTGTGTTTCGTTGCCAGTATTCCTTTCAGAAAGCCATGATGAAGAGAGGAGGCTTTGACATCACCAAGGGAAAGGAGATCTCTCTTGGAGAGTGGTGGGTGACCATTCAGGAGGAATTTCTGCATGGAAAGGGTTGTCAGGCTTTGGAGCTGCCCAGGGAGGTGGTGGGGTGGTGGATGTGGCACTCAGTGCTCTGGTCTGGGTGACGAGGTGGGGATGGGTCCCAGGTTGGACTCGATGGTCTTGGAAAGCTTTTCCAACCTCAAGGACTCTGGGATTCTGTTCCTGGGCTGGTGGCTCTGAGCAGTGACACCTCCTGGGTGATTCTCTGGGTCATTTCTCATCTAATTATGTTAATTTGACAACCTGCCTGTCTGAGGCTGCACCACATCCCCTTCAATGCCTTTGTCACCCACCTTGTGACCCCTTTTTGAGCTCCCCACCCTTGATCCCCTTTTCTGACTGACAACAGCCCCAAAACCCCATTGGCTGAATCCCTCTCTCCAGCCTGTTTGTCCCACAGAAATTTTAGGAATAAGCTGGGGAGCTGAGTGGGAATCCTGCCCTGGAGATGCTGGCCTGGATGGCATCTCCCTCCAACTCAGCTTTCCACGACTCCCCGTGCAGGAAGGATCTGGGGAACCCCGACATGGGGCATTCATATCCTTCTGTGGAGGAACTGAAGAACATTTGGATCCCTCACGCCATCAAGATGAGGTTGACCAAGAGCAAAGAGCTCGACGTGAGCAACTGGAGCGAGACCGATGAGGTAAAAGTGACAGAAGTGCTGTGGGTGCACGTGGGGCTGTGGGAGCAGAGCAGCCTCAGAACCACTTTCTGCTGAGAGATGATGAGGAGATACCTCAGGGGAGCATGGAAACCTCAGGGCTGGTGGTTTGGGGGGCTCAGGCATTCCTGGTTCCTCCCACAGCTGAGCCCTGCAGATGACCCCGAGTCCGTGTACATCTACGACCTCATGGCCACCGTGGTGCACATCCTGGATTCCCGCACGGGGGGCAGCCTGGTGGGGCACATCAAGGTGGGAGAGACCTACCACCAACGCAAGGAGGTGAGACCCTGCAGGACCCCCACGGTACCCACGGGATCCTGGGAGCCTTCCCGAGGGTCTCACCCCCATTCCTGGGGGTCTCAGTCAAGGCTGAAGGTGCCAGACGGCCAAGAGCTGCTCAGGCCCCTCATGGTACCCACTGGATCCTGGGAGCCTTCCTGAGGGTCTCACCCCCATTCCTGGGGGTCTCAGTCAAGGCTGAAGGTGCCAGACGGCCAAGAGCTGCTCAGGCCCCTCATGGTACCCACTGGATCCTGGGAGCCTTCCTGAGGGTCTCACCCCCATTCCTGGGGGTCTCAGTCAAGGCTGAAGGTGCCAGACGGCCAAGAGCTGCTCAGGCCCCTCAAGGGGAGGGAAGGGCTGGAGAAAGCCTCTTCCCACACCACTCAGGCTGGTTCCTCCTGGCCATGGGCATGGTGCCAGCTTGTCCTTGTACTTCCAGGTAAGGGCAGGGACGTCATCTCCCGTCCCAAGGAAAGGGCTGGTCTGGGCAGTCCTGGTGTGTGCTGGAGATGCCCAAGCCAGGAGTTCCCAGAGTTGTGTCAAGGCTCCATCCCTGCCTCTTATCTCTTGCATCTCCCTGGAGTTTTGGTCGGGAGCTGGGCAGAGCCCGGAGCCCGTCCAGCCCAATCCTTGCACGTCCTCTGTCACCACCCAGGGCAGCAGGGATTTCCCCACGGTGTCCCAGGAAGGGCGGGGGTTCCCACATGGCACCGTCACACCCTCCTTTCCCTGGTAACTGTGCAGAGGAGTCACTGCACTTGCCTGGGGGGGCCCCTCAGGCCGTGCCTGTGCCTTTTCCCCCAGGGAGTCACACACCAGCAGTGGTACCTCTTCAACGACTTCCTCATCGAGCCCGTGGACAAGGTGAGCGCTGAGGTGACATCGTGGCCGCCCCGTGGAGCCACCCAGGCCGCCCCTCACTGCCCCCCCTCCCCTGCAGTGCGAGGCTGTGCAGTTTGACATGAGCTGGAAGGTTCCTGCCATCCTTTACTACGCCCGGAGGAACCTGAACGCCAAGTACAACCTCGTCAGTGAGTGGCTGGCGGGGAAGTGGCGGCGGGGCCGGTGCCTCCGGGGCACTGCTGAGCTCCTTCCCCTTTTCCCTGCACAGTCAAGAACCCCATCGAGGCCAACGTCCTGCTGGCTGAGGCATCGCTGGCCCGCAAGCAGCGCAAGTGCCACGCCACCTTCATCCCCCTCATGCTCAGCGAGATGCCCCAGGCGGGAGACCTGGTGGGGCTGGACGCCGAGTTCGTCACGCTCAACGAGGTCAGGGGGCTCTGGGGCAGCGGGCAGGGGGACAAGGGGACAGGGATGGCCCCTCTGGGGCTGTTGCTCAGCACGTGGCCTGTCTCTGGTGGCAGGAGGAGGCCGAGCTGCGCAGCGATGGCACCAAGTCCACCATCAAGCCCAGCCAGATGTCGGTGGCCCGGATCACGTGCGTGCGTGGGCAGGGTCCCAACGAGGGTGTTCCCTTCATTGATGACTACATCTCCACCCAGGAGCAGGTATGGGGCACCCATGTGGCCTCAGGCAGCTCCCCAGATCCTCAGGGAGGGCACAGACACGTTCTGCTGGGAGTGGTCGCCTCACCTGGGCACTTGTGTTCTCCATGGTGACCTCACCTGGACACCTGGGTGCTCCCCATGGACTGCTGTGTCCCTTTTGGTGACCTCACCTGGACACCTGGGTGCTCCCCATGGACTGCTGTGTCCCTTTGGTGACCTCACTTGGACACCTGGGTGCTCCCCATGGACTGCTGTGTCCCTTTGGTGACCTCACCTGGACACCTGGGTGCTCCCCATGGACACCTGGATGCTCCCCATGGACTCCTGTGTCCTCTGAGGTGACCTCACCCAGACACCTCTGGCTTCACCTGGGCATCTGTGTTTTCCATGGTGACCTTATCTGGACACCTGGGTACTGTCAGTGGAGACCTGGGTGCTCCCCATGGACTCCTGTGTCCCCTTTGGTGACCTCACCTGGACAGCTGGGTGGTGACCAGGGACACCTGGGTGCTCCCCATGGACTCCTGTGTCCTCTGAGGTGACTTCACCTGGACTCCTGTGTTCTCCATGGTGACCTCACCTGGACACTTGGGTGTTTCCCATGACCTCCTGTGTCCTCTGAGGTGACCTCACCTGGACACTTGGGTGTTTCCCATGACCTCCTGTGTCCCCTTTGGTGACCTCACCTGGACACTTGGGTGCTCCCCATGCAATCTGTGGTGTCCTCACTTGGACTCCTGTGTTTTCCATGGTCACCTCACCTGGACACCTGCTTTCTGCATGGTCACCTGGCGCTGTTATCCCACTCTATGCAGGGACACTGCAATGCCAACCCCCTCCCTGGGATGCTGGCAGGGGGATTGGGAAGGGGCTGAGCCCCTGGACCCTCCCAGCCCCCTGCAGGCGCCCTGGTCTGTGCAGGTGGTGGATTACCTGACCCAGTACTCCGGGATCAAGCCGGGAGACCTGGACGCCAAGATCTCCTCCAAGCACCTGACCACCCTCAAATCCACTTACCTGAAGCTGCGTTTCCTCATCGACGTGGGCGTCAAGTTCGTGGGCCACGGGCTGCAGAAGGACTTCCGTGTCATCAACCTGATGGTGACAGCCCCACCCCTCTCCCTGTCCCCCGGGGTTCCAGGGGACTCTGGGCTGGGTGTCCCCCCCGCCACACCCCCTGCCCCGGCAGCAGGACCCTCTCCCCTCCCCAGGTGCCCAAGGACCAGGTGATCGACACCGTGTACCTGTTCCACATCCCGAGGAAGAGGATGATCTCCCTGCGCTTCCTCGCCTGGTACTTCCTGGGTCAGTAGCCGGACTCTGGGATCCGGGAGGGGCGGGAGCCAGGGAGGAACCCCCCCGGGGGTCCCCGCCCTGAGCCAGGGTGTCCCCGCAGACCTGAAGATCCAGGGGGAGACCCACGACAGCATCGAGGACGCGCGGACGGCGCTGCAGCTCTACCGCAAGTACCTGGAGCTGAGCCCGCAGGGCTCCGAGCCCGAGGAATTCCGCAAGGTGCTCAAGGGGCTCTACGAGAAGGGCCGCAAGCTGGACTGGAAGGTGCCCGAGCCCGACAGCCAGAGCAGCCCCAAGCGTAAGACGCCACCGCCCCCTCCTCCTGCGCCCTGCCCGGGTCCCCTCTGAGCCGCCGTGTCCCCGCAGATGGGGCCGTGTTCCCCCCGGTGCTCGCCCTGTGACCGGAGCCCCCGCGAGGAGCAGCGGCCGCAGAGGTGGACACGCGTGCAACTGGAACCAGCAGCGGGGACGGGGCTGTCCCCGACCCGCCCGATCCCCCCCGCCCCGGGCCTGCCCCGGGGCCCGGCNCCGGGGGCACGGCACGGAGGAGCCGGGGCTGGCACCGGGGACACGCCGGGCTCAGACCGCGCCTGGCACCGGGGACACGGCGGTGCCGGGACTGGGGCGCGGCAGGGAGGAGCGGGGCTGGGGCCGGGGACACGGCACGGGGGAGCTGGACCGGGACCGGGCGGGGTGGGAAGGACCCGGACCGGGCACACAGCAAGAAGGAGCGGGGCTGTCACCGGGGACACGGCAGGAATGACCAGGATCAGGGCTGGGAGCAGGGACACGGTGCAGAGGAGCCGGGGCTGGCACCGGAGGCACGGCAGGACGGACCGGGACCGGGGCTGAGAGCGGGGGCACGGCAGGACGGACCGGGACCGGGGCTGAGAGCGGGGGCACGGCAGGACGGACCGGGACCGGGGCTGAGAGCGGGGGCACGGCAGGACGGACCGGGACCGGGGCTGAGAGCGGGGGCACGGCAGGACGGACCGGGACCGGGGCTGAGAGCGGGGGCACGGCAGGACGGACCGGGACCGGGGCTGAGAGCGGGGGCACGGCAGGACGGACCGGGACCGGGGCTGAGAGCGGGGGCACGGCAGGACGGACCGGGACCGGGGCTGAGAGCGGGGGCACGGCAGGACGGACCGGGACCGGGGCTGAGAGCGGGGGCACGGCAGGACGGACCGGGACCGGGGCTGAGAGCGGGGGCACGGCAGGACGGACCGGGACCGGGGCTGAGAGCGGGGGCACGGCAGGACGGACCGGGACCGGGGCTGAGAGCGGGGGCACGGCAGGACGGACCGGGACCGGGGCTGAGAGCGGGGGCACGGCAGGACGGACCGGGACCGGGGCTGAGAGCGGGGGCACGGCAGGACGGACCGGGACCGGGGCTGAGAGCGGGGGCACGGCAGGACGGACCGGGACCGGGGCTGAGAGCGGGGGCACGGCAGGACGGACCGGGACCGGGGCTGAGAGCGGGGGCACGGCAGGACGGACCGGGACCGGGGCTTAGACCGGGAGCACGGCAGGACAGACCCGGACCTGGGGTCGGAGCGGGACTCAGACCGGGGCCGCGGCAGGGTGGGCCCAGCTCAGGACGGGCCGGGGCTGGCACCGGAGGCACG
>VZRZ01003618.1:10575-25707 GCA_013398175.1 Climacteris rufus
GTGATGGGAGGGAATGGGACGGGACCCACCCGGTGCCTGGCTCAGAGCCGGGGACATTCCCAGCTCCTTGTCCCGACTGGGAATGACCCGTAGCCCCCTCCCCTCCCAGCCCCCCAGACACGCTGGTCCTTGTGCTTCCCACCCTGAGAATCCACCCGGGATCCCCAAAACCTTCCCGAACCCCCGGGAGGGATGTCCCTGCCCCAGAGGACGATGTAGGGGTGGCCCGTGACCACCACGGAGGGTGGGGGGTACAGCTTGAGCCCCCCAAGAGCCGCAGCGAGGGCGGAGGGACCCTGAGGAGGGGACAGAGGACACGGGGCAGGGATGGGAACAGGGGACAGTGCCAGGGATGCTCCACACGGGGCCAGCGGCTCTGGGCACTGGTGGGAGCCACATCCCCCTCCTCACCCGCCAACTCCCCCCCCTCTATCCCAGCGCTGCCCCCCCGGTTGTAAAAGGGATTTTTACGAGTGGCCCCAAGTGCCGGAGGAGCCGGAGGAGCCGCGATCAGGGGCGGCTTTATGGAGCCTCATTAGGGGCTGCCAGCTATGCCGGGAATGTCCACAGCTAATTAGGGCCGGCCCGAGGGGACATGGGAGGGGACACGGTGGGCAGGGGATTGTCACCAACGGAGGGGACAGGGTGGGCACGAAGGGTCGAGGGGGAGCTCGGCTGGGTGGGCTTCCCTGGACACTGCCTACGGGGCTGGGGAACCTTCTGGCCCAAGCAAGGACTGGACACGAGGATTGGACACAAGGACAGGCCATAAGGACTGGACACGAGGACTGGACACAAGGACGTGGCTCCAGCTGGGTCAGCCGGGTCCCAGCCCCTGCCGGGTTGGTGGCCCTGTGGCCTTTGGCAGTGTTCCCCCTGCCCAGCTCCGGCCAGGATCCCCCAGGATCCCTCCACGCCCCAGCTCCCGTCACCCTCGGAATGACCACGGCTGCTCCAGGCTGGGCCGGGGGCTCGGACAAACCCCCCCGAGGGGGAGCTCGGCTTCCCCACGGCCAAAACCCCCGGGGGCGTCCAGGGAGGCGCTGAACCAGCCCCAAAGCGACCCCCAGCCCCGAGCGGGACCTCTGCACCCTCCCCCCGAGCCCGAGCCCCCCGGGCGGTGCCGGGCGGGTTTTGTTTGTTCGCTCGGAGCGGAGTTTAACGAGCGCTCGCTTTTGTTCCGCTGCCGTCCCTCTCCGGGGCCGCAGCCCCGCTCCCCCCGGCCGTCCCTGACCTAATTCGGAGCCCCGAGGGCCGCAGGGGACACCAAAGAGGACGGGGACATCCGGGCGGCCACCCACGGCGCCAGCGGCCGGCCGGGCCCGGCCCGCCCGGGAGCCGCCCCAGGCGGCAGCCGCGGTAATGAAAGAGCCCGGGGAGCCTGGCCCGGCTCCAGCGGCCCGGCCGGAGCCGCCGGGATTATCCCGGAGCTGGGCACGGGCCAGCCGAGGGGCACGGCGGGGCGGCTGCGGGGCTGCAGCGGGCACCAGGGAGCCCCTGGCAGTGCCCAGCCCGCGGCAGGGACCAGGTTTCGGTGCCGTCCCAAGGGTCCCCAAAACATCCCAGGATTGGGGTGGCTCAGACCTCAACCTGCAACAGGAATGGGGTTTTGATGCCATCCCAAAGATCCCGGGATTTGTGTGGTTCTGTCCCCAACCTGCAGCAGGAATGGGGTTTTGATGCCATCCCAAAGATCCCGGAACCATCCCAGGATTCAGGTGGCTCAGCCCCCTGGCAGACCCCAACCTGTGGCAGGAACTGGGTTTTGATGCCATCCCAAAGATCCCCAAACCATCCCAGGATGTGAGTTGTTCAGTCCCAAGTTTGTGGCAGGGATGGGGTTTTGATGCCATCCCAAAGATCCCGGGATTTGGGTGGCTCAGTCCCCAGCCTGCAGCAGGAATGGGGTTTTGGTGCCATCCCCAAGATCCCCCGAACATCCCAGGATTTGGGTGGCTCAGTCCCAAACCCGTGGCATGGACAGGGTTTGATGCCACCCCAGCCCCAGCTGTGGGGCAGCAGCTCCAGGCTCACCCCAGGATCACCCCCATTCCCAAGCTCCCTTCCTTTGTCTCCCCGTTTTTGTGAAGAACAAAAACCCCCGTTTCCAACCCAGCCAAGCGGCTCTGGGGGCGAGAGGCTGGAGGGACAGGGGATGGGAGAGGTGGGGATGGGGGGACCCGAGGCCAGTGGGACTGAGCCCAGCAGGAGCCAAGGCTGGAGCTGAGGGAAGCAAGGACATTCCATACGGGATTGGGAATCAGGGACACCCATGCCTCAGACTGGGTATCCCACCCTGGGCCCAGGCCAGCCCACCCCGGCGCCCCTGTCCGTCTGTCCAACCCCCGGGCTGTCCCCTCTCCCTCCCCGGTGCCATTCCCGGCCCCGCGGGCCCTTCCCGCCGCGTTGGGGCCCCGCCCGGCGCTCCCGGCCCTTTCCCTTTCTTTCCCTTTCTTTCCCTGCCGTTCCCACACTTTCCCCGCTCCCTGGGCGGGGTTTTGCCCTCGCCCCATTCAGCCCGGATTCGTCACGAGCGGCCCCCGGCGCGAGCAGCAAAATTAAATTAGGGAGGGCCTGGAAAACCGGGAAAGGGGGAAAATCCAGCGGGGGAAAGGGGGATCCGCAGGGACAAGGAGGGACCGGAGCTGTCCCGGGTTTGGGGTCAAAGTCACAGGAATTGTCCCCAAATAGGGACAGGAGCCCATCCCGGGTTTGAGGAAATCCCTGGAAATCCAGGGATCCTCTCCACCAGGACTGGGAGCGTGGAGGGACAGGGACAGCCCTGGGTGACACCCCTGGGCTGGAATTCCCGGGATTCCCACTCCCCCCACACCTGGAGAGAGGCAGGAATTCCAGGAAACATCCTGGGCAAGCTCAGGGAACCGGGAACACCCAGCCCTGGAAAAGGACGGGAATGCCCCGCATCCAAACCCCCGGAAAACGGGATTTCCTTGGAAAAGGGAGTTTTATTGGGAAACCCGGAGTGAGAGGCAACACCTGCCCTGGCACCACCCAACCCTTCTAAGGGAATATCCGGGAGAATCCAGGAGGGAAATAGAAAAAACCAGGGAGTACAAAACCCAACAGCCAGCAGAAGGCCGGGAAAAGGGGGAAAAACTGGGAATGAGGGAGGAGCCAGGGAGCCTCCAGGACACGGGGGTGGCACCTGGATCCCGTGGGTCCCCCCAATCCCAGGGCTTTCAGGACGGGAAGGAGCATCCCAGGAACTTCCCGGAGCCTCTGAGGTTCCCCAGGATGGGCGAAGCACACGGAAAAGGAGGAATTTGGGAGAATTCCCACATTCCAAAAAAATGGAATCTATTGCTTGTGATCCCTGGGATGGTGGGAAGGGCCCTGGCCCTGCTGCTCCCAACGCTCTGGGACGAGATTCCTGCTGGAAATAACAAATCCTGGGACCTGGAGGCTTCAACAAGGGAAGGGTTTCAGGCAATGCCCACCTGAAAAGACAAGCAAATTCCTGGAATTCCTGCTCTGATCCTCCGGGAAGCTCTCAAGGATCCCACGGGATGAGGATCCTGCGCTCCCCCTCACCGCAGCTGCTCCCTAAATCCCCCCAAATCCAAGGTGGGAAGGCTGGAGCAGCCTTGGATTTTTCCATGATTTCTCCAAAAAGGGGATGTTGGGGAAGTGGGAAGAGCTCTGTTCCTGCAAAATCCCCAGGAGTCCACACCCAATTCCACGGATTTTTCCCTGATTTCCTCCAAAAGGTGGTGAGAGGGAAGCAGGAAGAGCTGTGTTCCCTGGGAAATCCACTCCCAGTTCCAGGGAAAAGCTCCTGGTTTGAGGAAAAAACTCTCTGATCTGGGGTTAATAGGAAATTCCAGGCCTGGGAATGCCCCAGGCCAATTTTGGGAATGGTGCCCATGAATTTTGGCAAAATTCTTCCTGCCCCAAATCCCACCTGCTCCTTTTTCCCCTCGATTTTTTGGGGGAAAAAAAAAAAAGAAAAATTCCAAAATTGGAGCAGCAAAATCGTCCAGTGCAGGGGGAATTCCCTGCGTGGGGCCAGGAAAAGGCAGGGAAATGTGGGAATGGGGAAGGAGGGAAAGGGGAGCACCCACCTGAGGACACCATGGAGCTCTGGGATGGCCTCAGACAATCCCAAACCTTTCCGCTCTTTTCCTCTTCTTTGCCTGGAAAAGGGAACACCCAGGAAGGGGCAAAATCCCATTACATCCATGGGTTAAAATCCCAAAGGGAATCTGAGGGGGAATTGGGGTTGGGAATAGGGAAATTCCCAAACCCAAGGGGCAGGAAAACCACGGGATTCATGGGCTGGGAATTTCCCAAGGAAAAGAGTCTCAAAACACAAAATTCCAACCCCTAAATCCCAGGAAAAACAGCCCTGAATTCCTGGAAAAACAACCCCAAATCCCTGGAAAAACGGCCCCAAAATCGCACCTGAAGTGGCACAAAATCTGAGAATGCTCTCTCTGGGAAAAAAAAAAACCAAATCTCTGGGAAAACAGCCCTGAATCCCTGGGAAAACAGCCCCAAAACCAACGTGAAGTGGCACAAAAGCTGGGAATGTTCCCAATGAGGAAAAAAAAAAAACCCAAATCCCTGGAAAAACAGCCCTGAATCCCTGGAAAAACATCCCCAAATCCATGGAAAAACAATCCCTAAATCCTTTGTCCCCACAGGAATGTCCCCAAATCCACCTGTGCCACCTCTCCCGTGGCTTTGGGGTCCCCACCTGCTCCACCTGGAAAGAATTCCAGCCCGGAGCTGTGGCTTGGAATTATTTTGGAAGGGAAAACATCCTGAATTCACAAAAAGAGCCCAAAATTTGCCCCCAGGAGGTGCCAAATTTAAAAGATGGGACAGGACAAAAAAAGGAGGAAAACAAAGCTGGAAAAAACAGGGCCAGCAATTCCTAATCCTCATCATTTCTGGGAATGTCCCGGGATTTAGGGCTGGGAGTCCCCAGGAATGTCGGGGAGGACAAGGAGGGCAGGGGGATGAGGCCCTCCCTGGATCCTTCTGGAATTTTCCAGCCTGGAAAAAGGGTGGAGGAGCCAATCCCAGGAGCAAAGGCATGGAGATTCCCCCCACAATCCACGGATCCCAGCTGGAGTGGGAAGGGGAAAGAACCCAGCTGGGGCTGAGGGGTTCCCGGGATTTCCCTGCTCCCTTCCCTGCCCCAGATCCCGGGAGAACCCCGGAAAAATCCCAGCCCCACCTCTGTGTCCTCTGTGGCCCCGGCCCCGCTGGTGACGATCCCAAACCTCTCCTTCCTCTTCTTCAGCTTCTCATCCTCCTCGCTCTGGGACAGGGAAAAACTGGGATCGGGATGGGAACGGAGGGAAAGCCTCCCTGGGATCCCTCCCCATCCTGCTCCCCCCCTTATCCCATCCCATTCCATGGGCAGGGACCTCCTGCTCTCAGGCTGCTGCCAGGGCTGGGGAATCCTCTGGGAATCCATCCCAGGGAGGAATGCCTACCCCAAATCCCCCCCAGCCCAGCCTTTCCCAGCTGGAATCCCCCCTTGGCCCATCCCAAATTCCTCTCTGGCTCTCCTGGAAGGACAAGGATCCCAAAAGGGCCCTTCCCACTCCAATTATTCCAGGATTCCCTGGGAATGAACAGCTGGGAATGCAGGAAAAGCTGCTCCAGCCTGGGATCAGTGAGGGAATCCAGGGAATGCTGGGATGGGATGGGTTGGGAGGAGCTCAGAGCTCCTTGCACCTTCCCCATCCCAGGCTGCTCCAGGCTGTGCTGGGGCATTCCCAGGGGTGGCAGATCCTCTGGGAAATGCCATCCAGGGATGGGGAATCCTCTGGGAATCCCATCCCAGGCAGCAATTCCTGCCCCAAATCCCACCTCAATCCCCCCTTTCCCAGCAGGAAGCTGGTCCCCGTGCCCCATCCCTCATCCCCCAAAAATGACCCAGAATTCCGGCAAAACTCAGTTTTGCAGTTCCTTTTTCCTGGGAAAAGCCGAATGCTGGGAGAGCCCGAGGTGAGGGATCCTCCTGGAGGGGATCCCAGGATCCAGAGGGGCTGGGAAGCACCGGGAGCAGGAGCTGCGAGGGCACTGGGAACCCCCTGGCTCTTCCCAGGCAGCTTCTGACGGGTTTTTCCAGCAGGGGCAAGGCCTGGAATGATTTTCTTTTGCTTTGGGGGAATGAAAAATCCTTGTCCTTTCTCCCCAAAAACAGAGCTTGGAAAACAGGGTGGGAAGCAGGAAAGGGTCCAGCTGGAATTCTCACTGTGCTAGTGTCTCCCCACTCTCACAGGAATGAATTTTTTCCCAAAATCCCACCTCAATCCTCCTTTTTTTCCCAGTGGGAAGCCATTCCACCCGTCCTGGCATCCCAAGCCTCATCCAAAGTCCCTTCCCAGCTTTCTTGGAGCCCTTTCAGGCTCTGGAATGGGCTCCAAAATCTCCCTGGAACCTTCTCTGTCCCCAAAAGTACCCCAAATCCCAGAGGTTTCCCTGGGAAAAGCCATCCCAGGCTTCCAGGGTTGGAATTTGTGGGATTGGAGGAGGAGAGGGAGCAGAAAGTCACATCCACATGTGAAATCCATGGGCCTCTCCTGCAAGGAATTCCCACGTCAGGGATGAGGTAAATCCCTTGGGAATGAGCTAAAAACCTCAGGCATGCTGCACCCTCAGGAATGCCAAGGCCTTTTCATCCCTTTCCCGAGGCTTTTCCCACCTCAAATTCCCAATCCTAGCCCCAGAGCCACCCCTGGGCCCGGATCAGGACATGGGAAGTGTTTTCCCTGGAAAAGGGTCCAGGTTTTAGTGGAAAATGTCAGGAACGGAGGGCATTGCCCCCTTGGAAGCACGAGAGTTTGGGAAGGAGAGGTCTCCTGCAGAGCCCCAGGAATTTGGGAAGGAGGGAATGTCCCAGAACCTTAGAAATTTGGGAAGGAAGAATCCCCCCTGAAACCCAGGAATTTGGGAAGGAGGGATTCCCTTCAGAAGCCGGGAATTCGGGAAGCAGGGAACCCCCAAGGATTTGGGAAGGAGGGAACCCCCAGAATCCCAAGAGTCTGGAAAAGAGGGATCCCCCCACTCCCTTCCCACAGGAGCAATTTTGGGGCTGTTTTCCCTTTTTCCCTCTGAAGGTGGAATTTGCTTTTTATTCTGGGAATTTGCACTTTTCCTTTGGAATTTGCAGAGAATTTGATTTTTTCCTGGGAATTTGCAGGGAACTTGCATTTTCTCCTTAGAATTTGCACAGAATTTGCTTTTCTTCCTGGGAATTCGCAGGGAATTTGTGCTTTTCCCTCAGAATTTGCAGGGAATTTGAGTTTTTTCCTGGGAATTTGTGTTTTTTATCTGGGAATTCACAGGGAATTGGTGGTTTTTTCCTGGGAATTGGCGCTGCTTCCTGGGAATTCCTGCATCCAGGAGCCCTGGATGGGCTGGGCTGACATCAGCCATGGAATGGGAATGGATCCAGGATCCAGCCCAGGGACGCTTCCAGGGGTGGGAATTCCCTGATCCCATAGGGGTTATTTTTGGGAAGTGCCTCTGGGGCTTTTTTGGGATGAAGGGAAAAGCTCCAGGGATCCTTTTCCATCTCCAGGAGAATCCAAGGATTGTCCTTCCCTCTGTGGAAGGGGATGTGGAATTCTCTGGGATGGGCCTTGATCCCAAAAAAAGAAACCCTGCAGGAATCCCAGCAGGAATCCCTTGGATCACGGGGGCTTTTCCCACTCCAACTCCACGAACAACCTCAAAATTCCAACCCCTTGGGAGCCACAATTCCCAAAAAAACCACCAGCATTCCCAGCAAAACCACAGACAGAGGGAAGGATGGAGGGGATGGAGCTGACAAGGCCGGAAAAACTCAGAGCACTGGGATAATCCAGGGGTGGGAAGAGCACCCTGGAATGCTGGAATTCCTGGAATTCCCATCCTTACCTTCTTGGAGAGGGAAGAGACGTTCAGCCCAAACCTCTGGGCCCTTTCCTTGAGCTTATCCAGGTTTATCTGCAGGGAAAAGGAAACCTGGGATGGGCTTTGGAATCCTTGGATTGCAGGGACAGGGGTGAGGTCTCATCTTCCAACGGAAAAAATTCCTCAATAAACTTCCCTAAAAATATCCCAGTGCCCCCAGGCTGCCAAAGGTTTGGGAAGAGCAGATTCCCAAGGCCTGGCTGCTTTTCCAGAGGGATTTGGCACTGTTATCCCTAAAAAACTCATCCCTAAACCCCACAGATTTTGGGATGAGCCTTCCAAATCCCTGGCACTGGAGGGACTCCCAGCCAGGTGGGTGATTCCATGAGATTCCCTCCTGCTGGAATGTGCTGCTCCAGCACCTCCTGGATCATGTTCCCACCCAAAATTCCAGCTCTGTTCCCAAAATTCCAGCTTCCCTCACCGTGGGTTTGGAGTCCGCTGAGAGCCCTGGGAGGAGGGAAGAGGAAGAAAAGTCCAGTCAGGAAGCAGCAAAATCCAGAATTTCATCCCAGAGATGGGAATTCCCACCCCTGCTCTTCCCAGTTTCCCACATCAGGAGGAAACTCCAGATCCATTCCCAGCTTTTCCAACCCCAAATCCACCCCCATGTGGCACTTCCAGACCCCCTGGATGGAATTCCAGGAGCAAGGAATGCCAGGAGCCACAGGAAAAACCCACTCCATGTTTGCTTGGAACAAGAAATACTGGGAAAAATCAGGGATAATCTTCTTCCTGATCCTGCAATTCCTGCCCCAGGGAATGTTGGAAAACGGACACTTTTTAATCCCAGGGAATAAATATTCCAGGAATTGCCATTCCAGGGATTGGTTCAGCTTCACTTCCTCACCTTTGGCTGGAATTGTGGCCAAGCCAAACCTGTGGGAGGGAAACACAGCGGAGTCAGGGATGGAATTTTGGGAATATCCCAGGCCCTGGAGAACTCTTCCTTCCCAACATTTCTCCTGGAATTCCAATATTTTTGTGATTGGCTGGAAGACATTTTGAATCCTTGCAGTGCTTCCCATTTTCTCCACAAACTGCCACTCAAATTCAGGCAAATCCCAAACTTCCCAATCTGTTTTCCAGGTGGTTTTCCAGGCCTCTCCAGGGTTTTTGTCCCATCCCCTTGCCCAGAGGGGCCTGGAGAGGTTTTTCCCATGGAAAAATCATGGAATGGGTTGGGAGGGAGACTAAAACTCATCCTATTCCATGGAACGCCTTCCCCTATCCCTGCTCCAACCTGGCCTGGGGCATTTCCAGGAGTGGGGAATCCTCTGGGAATCCCATCCCAGGGGTGGGGAATCCTCAGGGAATTCCATCCCAGGGGTGAGGAATCCTCTGGGAATCCCATCCCAGGGGTGGGGAATCCTCTGGGAATCCCATCCCAGGGGTGGGGAATCCTCTGGGAATCCATCCTCAGGGAATTCCATCCCAGGGGTGGGGAATCCTCAGGAATGCCCTCCCAGGGGTGAGGAATCCTCTGGGAATCCCATCCCAGGGGTGGGGAATCCTCTGGGAATCCCATCCCAGGGGTGGGGAATCCTCAGGAATGCCCTCCCAGGGGTGAGGAATCCTCTGGGAATCCCATCCCAGGGGTGGGGAATCCTCTGGGAATCCCATCCCAGCGGTGGGGAATCCTCAGGAATGCCCTCCCAGGCAGAATTCCCTCCCACATTCCCACATTCCCCCACTCACCTCGCCGCCCTCGCTGCCTTTTTGCTCTCCAGGCTCACGGGGACATTGAACCTCTCGGCCCTCTTCTGCATCCTCTAGGGAAAAGGGAGAGCAGGAACATTGGGAACGTTGGGAATGGTGGGAAGGAGCTGTGCCAGGTGCAAAGGGGCCCAGCAGATCCTGCCAGGAGTGGGAATTAGGGAAAAACACTCCCTGGATCCTGTGCTGCCCGCTGCCACCTGAGCCCCAAAATTCCATGGAAATCCCAGGTGGGAAAGGCCAGGACATTCCCCTTGTTCCTCCGGGATTCCAGGAAAAAAAAGGAGCAGAGACAGCTGGGAACTTTGGGATGGTTCAGCCCAGAGTGGTGCTGGAGGAATCCCAAGGAATTCCCGAGGCAGGGAAAGGGACACAACCAATCCCCTCTGGAAGCAGCTCCAGGGCTCCCAACAATTTCTGCTCTTCCCTTCAAGGCAAAAATCCAAGGAATTGTGCTCAGAAATGGGCTTTTCCCAAGGTTTTTTCCTTTGGAATGAGCCTTTTCCAGGAGCCTGACCCCACCCATGAGCTGGAGAGAAATTCCAGGTGAATTCCAGCCAAGACTCAGCTCAGAACACGAGGGAAAAACCTCGGAAAAAGCAGGAATTTGCACTTCCAAGGCCTAAAATCCCCTGGAAAATTTGCAGGGAAAGGAGAGATGTTGATGCTTGGGTGTTGTGGAGGTTAAAAACACAGGGAATGTTGAGTGGAAACATCAGCTGGAGCCAAGGGCACAGCGAGGAGCATCCAAAACAGCTCCAGCCAAACAGAAATGTTTGGAAAAGCCGGATTGGGAAGGGCCCTGCTGGGGCTGGGGGCTGCAGAGGGGGAAGGGAGAGTGGGAAAGGGGAAAAGGTGGGAAAAGGGAAATCAAGGTTAAAAAAAAGGAAAATAAAGACGAGGAAAATAAAGGCAGAAAAAGGAAAATAGAGGTGGAAAAGGAGGGAAAACAAAGGTGAAAAAAGAAAGGAAAATAAAGGTAGGAAAGGGAAATACAGATGGCAAAAAGGAAGGAAAATACAGATGAAGAAAGGAAAATAAAAGTGGAAAAGGAAAGGAAAATAATAGTGGGAAAATAAAAGTGGAAAAAGCTAAATAAAGGTGAAAAAAGGAAAAAAAGTGAGGAAGGGAAGAGTACAAAAGGGCAGGAAAATAAAGATGGAAAAAGGAAAATAAAGGTGGGAAAAGGCCAACCTGGCCTTTTGCAGGGGGGGAAATATTGATTTTTGGGGAGAAAATTTCCATTTTTTGCGGGAAAAAAATTGCCATTTTTGGGGGGAAAAATCGCCATTTTGGGGGGGAAAAATCTGGAATTTGAAGGGAAAGGCAAAGCAGGAGCAGGGCTCCCCCCAGTCTCAGCTTTCCCCTCTCCCAGGTCACGCTCCCGCTCCTGTGCCAGCAGTTGCTGTGGAAATCAGCGTGGCCCAAACAGGAGATTAAATCCCTAAGTCCTGGAAAACAGCAGGAATTCTGTTTGCACAGGGATCTGGGCCCCTGTGCCAAGGAAATCAAGGGGAGGGATTAAAGCAGCACGAGGAGATTCCTGAAACTTGGAGGATTCGGCTGAGTTTTCCCAGGAATCAGAGGGTCCTAAGGGGGTTTTAGGGAGGACAAAAATTGGGAAAAGGGGTAAAAATGGCATGAGGGGATGGTGGAACGTGGGTGGGAAGGGAGGTGAAAGCTCATCCCAGCCCGTGGGACGCCCTCCCCTACCCCAGGCTGCTCCAGCCCGGCCTGGGGCGCTCTCCTGGCTGGGACAGGGAATCCTCTGGGAATTCCAATCCAGGGAGGAATTTTTTCCCAAAATTCCACCTGGATCTCCCCATTTCCAGTTAAAATCCAGCCCCTGTCCCATCCCTCCCTGTCCAGAGTCTCCAGAGCACCCAGGGAAGGACAAGGATCCCAAAAGGGCCCTTCCCACCCCAATTGCTCCAGGATTCCAGGAAAATGAACAGCTGGGAATGCAGGAAAAGCTGCTCCAGCCTGGGATGAGTGGGGGAAACCTTGGGATCATGGAATGTGATGGTTGGGAGGCAGCTCAGACCTCACCCCATTGAACCTTCCCTAGTCCCAGGCTGCTCCAGGCTGGCCTGGGACAATTCCAGGGCTGGAAAATCCCCCCCAAAATAAACATGGAACCCCCGGGAACCCCTGGAAGCAGCAGTGGGGACAGGGAGCAGCAGGAATTTTACCTCCATCTGGGATATTTCTGAGGTGATTTTCACCACTTTCTTCTCTGTGATCCTGGAAAAGTTTGGGAAAAAGAGGAACAGTCAGGGCAGCTTCCTGGAGCTCCAGGGGCTCATCCAAGTGGGAATGGGATCCATTCCCGAGGATCTGTGTGGAAAACCAGCCGGGTTTGGGGGGTTTTCCTGGAATTTGGAGCCCAGGATTGATTCCAAAGGGAAGGAGGAGGCCTGGAAGACCTCGAGGCAAAATTCAGGGAATATCTGGAGTGGGAATCATCGCCCGGAGAAGGCACAGCCCTGAAATCCCTAGGGAATGGAATCACCCAAGGATCAGCTGGCATTGGAGGAATCCCAAACTACTCAAGGCAGGAAAAACAATTCCATGGGGTGCTGGGAATGGTCCTGAAAATCGGGATTGGGGCTGGAACTCCAGGAAAAGGCTCCTGGGAGCAGCTCCCAAAGCCTGGAATCCTGTGGGAATTTATTCCTCTATGGGCCTGGGACACAAAGGGTTGTTGTGTTCTAGTTCACAGCACAGCCCGGGCAGAGAATTCCCTGTTTTCCTGAGGAAATTCCCTGTGGGTCCCTGCCCCACTTCCAGCACACTCTGCCTTCCCGGAAAACATCATGGAATGGGAGATTTCTGGGATTTATGCTCGGAAAACAGAGCCTGGGATGGAGGAAGGAAGACAAAAAGGGAAAGGAGAAAGCTGGAAAGCTCCAGGGAGGAACTCCAGAGCCTCCAAACCAATCCTATGAAACAGTGGGAGCAACCAGGGCTGGTTCAGGGAAGAAAAGTGGGGCTTTTGTTCCCAAATCCCGCACAGGTTCCCGGGTTTCTGCCTGGGAAGGTGGGAAGGGCTCCCTGGCACCTCCCCAGGAAGCGACTCCCGTCCGGAGCCGCATTGGGATCGGGCTCGGGACGCCCCCTCCTGCCCGGGAGAGGCCCCAAAGCTCCTCCCGGACACCACCCCCATCCCAACCCCTCCCATTCCCAGGGTGGGGAATCCATCCCAGGGAGGAATTCCTACCCCAAATCCCCCCCAGCCCAGCCTTTCCCAGCCAGAATCCCCCCCGGCCCATCCCAAATCCCTCTCTGGCTCTCCTGGAAGGACAAGGATCCCAAGAATCCCAACCCTAGAAATGCGCTCAATCCAAGGATCCCCAGCCCCAGGAGCCCCTGTCCCGCCCCGGGGCCGGAAGGTTGCCGTGGCTAGAGCCCCTCATTCCCTGCTTTCCCAGGAAAACCCAGCTGGGATCTCACACATCGGGCGCCTTCACCGGAGCCTCCTCCACCTTCACGGGCGGCTCTGCTGCCTTCGGCTCCTCCTCCTGAAATCCACGGAGAATCCACCAAAACCACTGCAGCCCCGTCCTCGGGGGGTTCCCAAGGCACACATCCATGATTCAGCCCCAAAATCCCCACATTTCTGTGTGAAGGGGCCCAGCACGGCCCTCATGGCCTTCCTCCAGCCGGGTTTGGAATTCCCAACTTTTCCAAAGCCCAAAAATCCCTTCCCAGGAGGTCTGGGCTGCTGGGAATAATCCCAGTGTGGCACTCCCAGGATGGCAGAAAAATCTCACAGATTCTTCACCGGTTGGGCAGCAAAAATCAATTCCTGACAGGGTTTTGGCACAAAATTCCTTTTCCAGGTGGGATTTTCCAGGAGCACGGCTTGATCTCACTGCTGGACATCCCCAAATATCCTTATATATCCTAAATTATCCTTAAAAACCCTAGGATCCAGCCAGGTTTGGTGACAAAACCCAGGGTGGGATCAGCCCCCAAAAGGGGGATCCCAAAATCCAGGATTCCCCATCCCTAATTCCCATAGTCAGAAGCCTCCCAGCCACCCCTCAGCCCTATATCCGGCAGTTATAGGCCCAAAAGGGATGAGAAAAGGCGTTTAAATTCCACAGGGCCTCATTCCCAGGAGACACCTGGAAAACCGAGATCCACTGGGATTATCACAAAAAATCCCACCTCTATCTCTTCTCCCAGCACATCCTCCTCGTTGGCTTCTTCCTCAGCTGGAAAACAAAACAAGGGATGCATTGGAGAGCAGCAAAACCTCTGGGGGAATCCCAGAAAATCATGGATTTGGGGCGGAGAATCAGGGGAAAAATTCCAGCTGGGAATTCCAGCAGGATCGAAGGGATTTGGGAGCACCCACCGTGCTCCTCCAGGTAGGCCTGGAGCCGGTTGATGAGGTCCTGCTTGTTGCCTTTGGCTTCCAGCCCCCGGGCCAGGCACTCCTGCTTCAGCTCTGCCAGCTGTGGGAAAGGGAACAGATTCCAGAAATCCAGGAACGTGCCAGGAAAAACTCGGAGTGAAGGTGGAAAAAGAAGCTGAGGGGGATTCGCTCCCGGGGATCCTCAGGAAAACCTCCCCGGGAGCCTCCCCGCAAAATTCCTGAGGGAAATTCCCTGAGGATTGGTCTAGGGATGCTTCCCATGGGGAATCTCCCCAAGAACGTCCCGGAAATTCACTGGGGGACCCTCCCAGGGCAAACATCCCCAAAACAATCCCAGGGGAACCGCCTCTGCTATGTTCCGAGGGAACATCCCCAGGGATATTCCCCAGGAGGGGGAACATTCCTGGGATCCTCACCCGGGACCTTCCTGGGGAGATCAAGCAGGGGAAAATCTCCAGGAACATTCCTCCAGGAACATTCCCCCAGGAAGGGGAACCAGGCCGGGGAACCACCCTAGGGACCCTCCTGGGGAAACCTCCCAGGGGATCATCCTGGCAGGGATCCCCGGGACCCTCCCGAGGGAGACATCCCGGGGAGCTTCCCGGAGGAATCAACCGGGGGAACATCCCCAGGACCCTCCCGGTCCCCTCCAGTCTCACGTGGCCGAGTCCTCGGAGGTCCCGGGCGCGGCAGGGAGAGCCTAAGGACCGCCGGTGCCCGGCCCCGGAGCCCCCGCGGGTCCCGGTCCCCCGGGTTTCCCCTCAGTCCCGCTTCCCCCGGAGCCCCGGCCCCGCTTCCCAGCGTTCTCCCGAGGCCCTCACAGGCCCCCCGGGTCCCGGTTCCGCCCGCGGTTCCCTCAGATTCCCCTCAGAGTCCCCGGCCCAGTTATCCGCGATTCCCCCGCGCGCTCCCTCAGTCCCAGCCCCTGTTCCTGCGCTGCCCTCAGGGTCCCCGCGGGCTCTCCTGGTTCCCAGCCGCTGTCCCCGCGGCTGCCCCGGAGATTTTCCCAGCCACGGGCGCGGTTCCAGCCGCACCTTCAGCTTGTGCAGCTCCACCGGCTCCGCCGCCATCTTGTCGCCCCCGCCGCCAGCCCAGCC
>VZRZ01003621.1:7909-32454 GCA_013398175.1 Climacteris rufus
CCGCTTTGTTTACTGTGAAAAACACTGATGTTGCATGTTAAAAAAAACAAATTAAGTCCAGACAAGGAGAATGTGGATCACAGGCTTGGTTCCCACCTCCACTTGTCCTCCAGGCCTGGGGGCACAGGACAGTGTGGCTGGCAGGGTTCAGATGCCAAGCGAAGGTGCAGAGACCTGGTAGAGACTTTTGCAAGTGCTGTAGGAAGCTGATATTAATGTTGATGACACCAACCCTTTTCTGCTTCCTTTAAAATTCTTTGATATCTGTTGGAAAAGGCCTTTCTCAGATGGAAAGGAAGGTGTGAGGAGCTGTCAGACAATGCTCTGGAGAGGCGTCTGCTCTGCTGCAGTGCTGCTGTCTGTGGTGGGTGCAGAGATTTGGGCTGGAATCAGACATTGCTGTGGCAGCTGGTGTTGTGCAGCCTGGCTGATATTCCTCTGCACGTTTTTTCCATTGCTGACATTCCTCTGGTCTGTGCTGGGAGCAGAGCTGGGCAGGCTCCCTGCTGCTGCTGCAGGTACAGTTGCTCAGCCAAGCTGCAAGCACGGGTCATGCTTATCAACGAGTGGAAAATCCGTGTTCCACATCCCCTTCCTCACTTGGGATTTATCCAAGCTGTGTTGTACCTGTTTCAGAGGGATCTGGGGGCAGGCTGAGGCTGGAGATGCCCCTCAGTGCCTCTCACAGGACACAGGGCAGGGCCCAGGAGGTTCCCAGGCAGGAATTGGAGTGGTCATGGCAGTGGCTCCAGTGCCTGCAGTCACTGTTTGTGGCACATCTGATCCAACACTGAATGGTGTTACAGATCTCCTCAAGCTGTTTGTTATCCCCATTTCTGTTTTTCCCTGTCTCTGAGTGCTTTCCCATTGCTTTAGTCTCCATCTGTTACATCTGAAGGTGATACATCTCCTGGAAGTGAGAAGGGAGTGAAGCTCCTGCCTGAGCCTCCAGACAGCCCACGATCCTCCATCAGGATGGGCTTCTTCTCCTTCCATCTAGAAATGACTGTTTGCCCTAAAACCCAGCTGGAATATTGGAGATGCAAGGTTCCCTTAACCCTGGCAGGTGAAGTGGGAGATATCCTGCTCCTGCCTTTGAGGAGTGCAGGATAAAGGGGTGTGTGTGGCTATTGCTGCGGTTCTCTGAAAAACAAATCATGGATTCATATCCCTGAAAAGTGAATCCCTCTATTTCCACCCTATAAAGGGAGGAGGAGAATGCTGAGTCCCTTCTCCAGAGGAGAGATTGGTGAGCCCAGTGGAAAGGGGAACTTTAGGGATACACACACATTATTAGACAGGAGATAATGCAGCCTTGGGATGTGAAATCCCAGGAAATGTGGCAGTTTGTGCCATCCCTCCTGGAAGTACTTGCTTTGCTTTGTTTGGGAGCACTGCCTCATCTGGAGACCCCAGCTGGAGACCTTTCTGACTCCTCTGCAGCTTTTGCAGCCCAGCAATGCTGTGCAGAAGAGGGGAGTTTTGCTGGGAGGAAGCTGAGAGCTCCAGTGGCTCCTCCAGGGCTGCCAGAGGGTGAGAGGCTGAGTGAGTGGGGTTCAGTGCCCCAAAACCTTGCTCTGCCCTCTGCCACCACCCATCCTCCCCGTTCCCTCTGCTCTCTGTGCCCTCAGGAACACAAACAGGGGTACAAGGATCCAGTGGCCAAAGCCAAACTTGTGTCTTGCTGGAACTTCAAACTCTGCAGCTCTCCCTGATGCAGCAGCACAGCTCTGCTTCATTCCTGCTGCTTTTGAGACAACTCCAGACTCTGTGCTCAGCATCTCCTCAGGGATCTGGCATTTGCAAACAGCCAGGACAGCGCTGTCACGTGTGTGGAAAACATTATCCAGATCCCTGGTTTTCAGATGGTTTTGGGTTTGGTTTGGGGGTTTCTGTTTGTTTGGTTTTTCATTGGAATTTTGGGGTTTTTTATTTTTGACCATAGCTGTTTTTGAGGAGCAGCAATTCCCTGGATCCTGCTGCTGCTGTTCCTGGCTGCCTGACAGCTGTTGGATCCAGGGAAGTGCTGTGTCAGGCCCTGAGCAGAGCCCTGGCCCAGCACAGCTCGAGTGTCACCTTTGCAGTGTTTGCAATCCGTGTGCAGGGTGTGCCCAGCCCTGTGCCAGGGCTCTCTGGGAGCTGGCAATCCCTGGCCAAGGCCCAGCTCACAGCTGCATGGTGGCATCCTGTCTCTATTTGAGCCTCCCTTTCTGTAAAGTGGAGAATTCCCAGTGGTGTTTTTGTAAAGAGCTTGGGGTTTTAGGATTTGTCACCCCCAGATAAGAAAAAACCAACTGCTAGAAACAGAGACACTTCACCTCCCCAGAGCCCTGAGCCTTGTCCTCTCTGAGGGAAACTCCTGCTCCACCCAGGAGTGTCTGTGTGTGTGGCAGAGGAGCTGCAGCTCCTTCCTGAGGGTACCCTGGCTCTGAAGGAGACTGAGAACATCTTGTCAGATTTGCTGGGACAGCAGCACCATCGTGCCCTGAAGCAGCATCAGGTTTCAGCAGAGGTTAAAGAAAGCAAACTCCTTGTGTTCCTGCAGATTATTTTTGTGGAATTCTCAGCTTGCAAACTTGAGCCTGGTGAAACAATGGAGAAGGAGAAATGAGGCTCTCCTTGAAAGATAATAATATATTTAGAAAATGCTGAACATTGATCCAGGCAAGATTCAAAGGAACCTGACTTTGTCCTGGCCTCTTGCTTCTGAAAATCCAGGTTGATGTGAGTTTAGGTAAACACTTGGGCTTCCTGCTGCTGTTCTGTGAGCCCAGGAGAATACCTACAAGGAGCCTGACTGCCTTTGTGTCCTTCTTGTTCCACAGAGCAAGCTGCCCATGACTAACAGATGCTGGCCTAGATTATGAGCTCAAACAAGAACGCTCGCTACAATCGTTTCTCCAGTGGCCCCACAACCATCACAGCTCCTGAGAACACTAACGGGGTAAGGCCACTGCTGCTGCACACAGAGACCAGGGCTGCTCTCTGTGTTCTCATCCTTTCTTTTGATGAAGATGGTGTTTCCTTGCCTCTTAAAACCTCACTGTTCATAGATGAAAGTTGGGAGTGTGTGTGCACAGTTTTTCACCAGGTCTGAAGCCTTTCTATGCCCTGATTATCATTTTGTCATTATTTCAGACAAGAATGGAAACAACTTTTGGACCAGCCTACTCTGCTGTGACCACCATCACCAAGGGTGAGTATTTTCCGTGTAGAGCATCTCCCCAAAGCACTGTGTGGGGTTCCAGGGTGCCTGTTGTTGTTGTTTTACAAACCATAAAGCTTCAGGAGAATCCCTGTGGTCATGAAGCAGGGGCTGAGGGGCTGGGTTTAGTGTTATGCAGCCCAAGGGTCCTGGCATGAAGGAAATGAGCAGGCACAGGCATTTTCTCCCCTCAGGCAGACTGAACAGTGCCATTGGGAAGCCCTTGCTGAACACAGAGTAGCACAAGAGGGTTTGATACTGAGCTCAGCACCAAATCTTATTGATCCCTGTGACAATCATCACCAGCACTGAAAATTTCCACTTCACTCTGTGCCTGACTGAGTCACTCTGGAGCTTTGGTAAAACCCCATGGCCTTCTTTAGCTCAGACAGGAGGGGATGTGAATGTCCCTGCTCATTTAGAATTCCTGTGCCTTGTTCTTCAAAGCTCAGCAGGTGAGGGGAGCCTGAGCCCTGGCACATGAGGTGAATGTAGGAAGAGGCCTGGTTTCATCTTGGAATACAAATATCCTTTCTTAGGTAGAGACAAAAAGACTTGACACTGATTTAGATGAGGAAATGAACATCTGCCTGAGAAAAATGTTTGGCTTACATTTGTCCTGAACTCTGGGTGGTTTTGGACTCAGGAATATTTACATTCAGGCTTTTATACGAGTCAGTAACACAATCTCTATACAAATAGCTCATATTTAATTTAGCATGCCTCCCTCGTGCCTCAAGAATACCCAGACCTCCCTGCATCCAGGCAATTTTTATTGGTGATGGAGATATGTGGGAGTATAAAGTTTCCTTTTAATAGAATTTTTAACCTGTGGACCTGACAGAATATTACCTGTGCTCTTTTCTGGGCAGGCTCAGAGCTCAGGGTTGTTCTGCCTGTGCTGATACATCCAGTCATGAGCTGGAGCTGGAGAATCCTTAGTCTGTTCCTTTTCTACAGCTACAGAGGCTGTTTCTGAGCAGCCTAAATGCTTGTTTGTCTCTTTTAACTCCCTTAAAGCTGACGGGACCAACACTTTCAAGCAGCACCGTCGGACCCCGTCCTCCTCCAGCACCCTCACCTACTCCCCCCGGGATGAGGATGATGGCATGGTGAGTGTTGCCAGCACCCTCCTGGCTGCCTTAGCTGGGAAATGAGAGGTGTCTGGAGCTCCTCTGGACTCTTCTGCCTCCCTCACCATCCCTGTGCTGTGGGTTATGTGTGCAGCAGAGGCAGGAGCAGCCTCAGCGTTCCTGGCTGCTCCCGCGGTTGGTGCCGTGGGAAAGCAGCTCCTTCTGACCTGGGGCTTTGGGCTGCTGCTGCTCCTGCTCCTTTGCACACTGCTTGAAGTTGTTGTGTGGGAACTACAAATCCCACAGCCTCCTTGGAGGGCTCCTGGGAGAGCTGGGGAGGAAACAGTGCTGGGGCTGTCTGGGCTGTGACTGGGGCCAGCTCTCTCCGTGTGGGATGGATCCCGGCTGCCTCTGCAGTTGTGGCCGTGAAATCCATTCCTATTCCCACCTCCAGATGGGGTTCTGACCATAGGGAGTGGGTTGGGAACCTGCACAGTGGGGTGTTGGACACTACAGATTGTGCTGGGCTCTCACACAAACCATTCCTGGGTGTCTCAGTACCTTTGTGGAAAAACAATTTCCAGTTTTGTATCCAGCTCTCTCACTCACTTCTGAGTAAGTTCTTTTTGGGGAATTTAGTGATTCAACAGGCTTCAGGGTTAGCTGCTTAGAGAGAAATTAAATCAGCTAAATCAAGTAAATCAAGAGCAGCAAGAGCAAAGCAAACCTCAGTGAAAGGATGGACTTTCTCCTGTCCTTGCTGCTCCAGCCACATCTCACTACCACAAGCTCAGTTTAGATTTAAGCATGTTATCAGCAGACTTCAAATAAAGTCCTTGTAGATGTAGTCAGGTTACAAGACCCAGTTTCCAAGCCAGGCATAAATGGATCACTGCTGCTGGAGTTGGGCACTGGCTGAGACTGGGGTCAGCAACAGTGTGGAGCTGCAGCACTTCTTAAAATAAATTTGACACCAGATTGCAAAGAATTTTATTGTCAGCATCCTAAAAAGTTCCTTCTGTTGCTCAGAGATCTTGCTGTGTTTTATGTGAGCCCGTGGGGTTTTTGTTTGTTTTGTTTTTTTCTGTCAAGTCCTTTGAACATTTGCCTGGTGTCCTTGGCAAGTGCAGCTCTCCAGCCCACCACTGACCCCGGGGTGCTGGGCCAGTGTTCAGCATGGAGCCCGTGGGCTCACAGTGCCCTTTTCATGAGCTGGGCAGTTCTCACAGGGCAGAGGGGAGGATTTTTGCAGAGGAGGGGATGCTGTGGATATTTCATTTAGCCAGGGCTGATGAAGAAACTCCCTGACTCCTTTGAAAAGCCCCGTGTCACGAACTGAGGTGTGCAGCCAAGAGTGGGGGAGATCTCTGCTGGGAGCCAGCTTCAATCCTCTTGGACAGTCTCAGCCCACTTTCCCTGGAGTGCTAAATATTCCTTAGCAAAAATAGTGAGAGGATTAATGAGTGGTTCAGGAAGCAGCATGAGGTGCTGACAGACCAGAACCGCCCTGGCCCTGCTCTGCCTGCTGCTCCAGACAGCCTCACTAACCCTCTTAGGAAGCTTCATTTGCTTTGTCAAGAAATAATCTGGGATTTCCCTTCCTCATCACTGAGTTTTCCCTCCTCCAGAAGCTGCCAAGGGCTTCTCAGCCATCAGAGAGACAGTTGGAGAGGAGTCAGAGCCCTCCTGTGACCTCTACCACCCCTTTTTCTTTCTTTTGAAAGCTGCTGTTAATGAAAGAAGAGCAGAGCAGTGTGTTCTGTGTGCAAGGCAGGGATTACTGAGTGGCTGCTGCCATCCTTCCTGAACACAGTGCCCCAGGTGTGCCTGGCTGTGCCTGCATGGAGCTGCAACCAGGACTGTGCTGCAGCCTTCATGTGAGGCTGCTCCTGTGGCTGAGGTGATGGGAACTGCAGCTCAAGATTGCAGCTATTTCTTGAACAATTGGATCTGTGGATGGAGGCTGCCTGGCTGTCCAGGGTTTGTTTTTACAGGGAGCTTCACCTCTGAGCTAGAGTTACCAGCAAAAAGCTCTCCATCTTCCATCAGAGGTTTGAGTGCTCCATCCTTGGACTGTTTGAAGGTGTGCAGAAGTAAGGTCTCTTGAATCTTGTCCTGGTTTGCTTGGCAGAAGCAGGGCTGCAGACACCCAGAGGCTCTGGCAGTGCCAGCACACCCTCTGTTGTCCCCGCAGCCCAAGGGCAGTGAGGGATCCTTCTCAGCACATCCCTCTTTTCCCTGTGCACTTAACAGCAGCATTACCCAAACCAGGACACAGGGAGCTGAGCCCACAGTTGTACACAACCCTTCTGTCTCACACCCCTGCCTCCTGGAAAGGCTGGAGTGCTGCAGTCCCCCCTCTCTGGTGGTGATCCCCTCTGGGTGTTGCTCGTGACAAACCTGCCTCCCTGCAGGGCCTGCCTTGGCTGCCCTCATCCCCCTCTCACCTCCACAGTGGCAGCTATGCACAGTCATTCTTGTTATTTTAACAACTTCTGCTACTAGTGGAGGAAAATAATAAAATTAATAGATACGCATAAAATTGATTTACCTCATTATAACCATTCCTCCTTAAGGTTTACCTATTTAGTCAATAAATATGCTGTCCTTAAAAGAAAGACATTTATGCTTTGGCTTCTAAGCAGATGCAGCATTTCTGAGTTCCTGGGAGCCCAGGATCATAAAGATGCAGCAGCAGAGCAGTGTGAGGAACCAGCAGGATCCTGGTCTGCTCCTCATCTGCAGCCCAGCCAGGACTGCAGCATGCTTGGTCTCTGGGGAGGGCAGCAGCCTCTGAACCTCATCTTACAGCTTTCATTGCTGGATTTCCTGCTGGCCCCACTGCCCTCCTGCATTGCCTTTGTCTGTCCTTGGGTCTGATGTCACCCACTGTCACCCAGGGCGAGCACAGAAAGCACAGCTCACAGGGAAGGTGAGGGAAGGCATTTTGCTCACAAGGTGCAGCACAGGAACTCAGCAGAGTCCTGTCTGTGCAGCTTTCCCTGTTCCTGCTGGGCAGTGCCAGGGAGAGTCCCTTTCTCAGTGGGCAGCCAGAGATGGCCAGAGCTCCTTCCAGCCAGCACCTCCCAGAGCTGGAGATTGGCACAGGCTGCAGCCAAGCCAGGGAGAGGTGTCACACGTGCACACGCACGTCCAGCATCACTTGGTGCCAAGTGTCTGACCCTTCTGGCTTCATTCTCCCATTTCTTTGTCAAAACATCCATTTTGTTCTTTGGCAACCTTTATTCCTCCTCTCTGCACCTTTCCCAGTCCAGCAGCAGCATCTCTTCCAGAGTAACCCAGCAGTGGCTGCGCTCCCAGCTACACCAAACCCCCGGATCCAGTCCCCCCGTGCTGTGCAGCCTCCAGTTGTGCTTTGACACCAAATTGCACCCTCGGAGATGTGCTGCTGGCTGATATTCCAGCAGCAGCATTCCCTCCAAGCCAATCCCAAGGCTGCTGTAGGCAGAGGGGTTTCTCTGGATTGGTGCAGGCCGTGGCCGCTCTCCCCTCCCGAGCAGGAAGCGGCAGAGCCGGCCTGAGAGGGAATTCAATAGAAGGAAGTGTGCACACTTACGCAAAGCAATTTGGCAGAAGTTAGATAGGGAGTGCAACAACAAGTGCTGCTGCAGAGATTAGAGACATTGCAGGAGCTGAAGCAGTCTCTGGGGGAGATTCATGGAGCTTTCCATGCAGGATTAATTCTTCCAGACCGTTGCCTTGCGGGAGCGCACGGTAAGTGTGCAGGGAATGCACCTTGGACAAAGTGATGTGCTGGAATTTCGGTGTCAGCCTGGGGCAGGGAGTTAAAGCTGAGCCATTCCTGTCCCTGGGCAGCAGCCTGGGGCAGGGAGTTAAAGCTGAGCCATTCCTGTCCCTGGGCACGCAGCAGCAGGGCCACTCAGTGCAGCTGGGAATGGAGTGTTGTGGAGGGGGCAGGCTGAACCTGGAGGCTTTGCAGGGAGTTTGGGAATTGCTTGCACTGACCAGAGCTGCTCTGTCCCTGCAGCCCCCGATCAGCACCCCGCGCCGCTCCGACTCCGCTATCTCCGTCCGCTCCTTGCACTCCGAGTCCAACATGTCCTTGCGCTCCACGTTCTCACTCCATGAGGAAGAGGAGGAGCCAGTAGGTATTTGGGATTGTCTGAAGGAGCAGAGTTAGGAAGTTCAGTGTCAAAAGAGTCACTCAGTGCAGTGTTGTGAGTACGCGGAGCTCTCACGCCAGGTTTTGTGCCTGGCTCTCAGAATTCCTGCTTTTAACTTTGTTTCCACCACTGACTTTGCTTCCTTGTGTGCCATTTCCCTGCCTGGAAAGCGAGGACAATGGTGAGGCTTTACTGCTTCCCAGAAAAACTGTAGATCTTTGCAAAGTCCTGAGTGATTCCAGGGCGGGCTGCAAGGCTCAGGCTGGTGGTCTGGCCCCAGGCAGCGAGAGAAATACAATTCCCATTGGATTTGGAGCCCCATCCCCATTCAGGGCTGTGTGGCACCCCACTGACTTGATTGTAAACCCCAGGAGGGTGCAAGGAATTGTCTGCATGTTGGGGGAGGGCACTTTTAAACTGAGCTTAGCTTGTGACCCAGTAACTAACCCCAGCCTGGATGAATAAAAGGTCAGGTGGTGTTTTGCCACCGATCTGGGATAAAAGTGTGTTTCATATTTAGGAGCCCAGGGGGTTGTGTTTGCGTTTCTGAGAGCTGCACAAGATGAAAAGAGAGCAAACTGCAGAGACTGATTGGGAATGCTCTGAAATGTGAGCACAGAGAGCCACGGTGCTCTGGGAGGATGTGCTCAGAGCCCTGTGATGGCAGTCCTGGTTGGTAAACCAGTCTGGAGAGATGGTCCCATTGCAGCAGAATCAGTGTTATTTCTGCCTCATAAGAGAATGAAAGAGCCCTTCCTTCAGGATGTATCAAACCCAGAAATTTTAAATTGCTTTTAAACTCAGGCTGAGTATATTTGTGGCAATGCTTTGTTCAGTCCAAACAAGCACAAAGTCCCAGCCAGGGCAGCTCACGCAGTTCTGGTGACTCGAATCATTGGCAAAGAAGTTGGTCTGAGCAGTTTGCTGTTTGTTTGTTTTGTTTGTTTGTCCTGATCCTGCCAGATGCTGGTGGTCCCCAGTTTGTGATGAGCTGAGGGTCTCCAGCCATTCCCAAGTCCATTCTTCCCCTGCCTCTTACTGAAAGTCAGCAGATCCAGACAGAATTTTATGTCAAGATTATGACATCCTCAGTGTGCCCGGTGCCCCAGGTCCCCCAAGGCTGAGGAGTTGTTTTATTCCTTCTGCAGAGCTGGAGGCTCTTGGTTTGGACTAATGCATGCTGTGTCTGTCCCTTTGTGTGCCCTGCAGGAGCCCCTGGTGTTTGCAGAGCAGCCCTCTGTGAAGCTGTGCTGCCAGCTGTGCTGCAGTGTGTTCAAGGACCCGGTCATCACAACCTGTGGGGTAAGGCAGGGCTGCCCCAAATATCCTGGGGAGCCAGAGCCACGCCTGGACTGTCCCCCTGACTCTCCCTTGGGACTGTCAAGGAAACCTGGGGCTTGCTTAAAACGGGGTGGCTTTCCCCAGGAGAGCTGCCCTGTCCTGGCCATGTTCAGTATCCTTGCTGTGGCTTCCACAAGGTCTAAAACTCCTTATTCCCCATCCTGAAGGGCTCTGCAGGAGCTCCTGGGCACCCCAGGAAAGGCTGTGCTTCAGTTGTGAAGTGTTGCTTATAAAACAAGAATGGCTTGAAGCTTCATTTAGTTAATGCCTGCAAAGGGATTTGAGATCCTCAAATGAAAGGCACGGAGCATTATGAATATTCTTCTGGATTCCATTTTACTGGGATTTAATAGAAGCTGTATATTATTCCTGCTTCTGTGCTACTTGTGAAGAAAGATGGCTTTGGGATGGGCTCTCTAATGTTTCTGGCGTGCTTCTGATTGCAGGATGGGGCTGTAGCAACAGCAGCAGAGCTCAGGGTTGTTTATTGCAGTGAGGGTGCTATTCCCCAAAAGTGCTGGAAGTCGGTGCAGTTTCCCTGCACCATTCCAGTAAGCAGCTCTGCACAGAGACACTGAGATTTACTGGTTAATGTGGAAAAAAAAAAACCCACTGCAGGAAGCAGCCTGGCTTCATCTGCAGTCCTGCTCTGGCAGCTCTGGAGGGAGCTCGGTGCAGCTGTGCTGGGCAGGAAAAGGCCATGGGAGCAGGGCAGCAGATAACAGCTCCAGACAGGGACTCAGCCCTGCCAAGCACTGGCCCTGTGGCAGGGGAATGTGGCTGAGGAGGCTCCAGGGAATCCACGGGGCAAGATCAGGAGCAGTGAAATGCTGCAGCCTTTATATTCATTAGTGTGTTCGATTGTGTTTGCTGCTTTATCAAGTTAGAGCTGTCAGAACAGAGAGGGGAGCTATTTAAAGTGCTCAAATTTACAGAGCACTGAATGGGCTTACAAAGCAGCTGTTCCATCTGCCTGACAACAGGACAGGGCAGCTTCAGCACCCTTAGAAGGGCTCCAGAGGGATGGATGGGATGGGCTGACTGGGCAAGGGCAGGGAGAGGCCAGCCCTCCCCTGGCCCCTTCCCTTGAGGAGTTCTCCAGGGAATGAGAGGGATGATATGGACTAAAGTGGAGCCAGAGAAACCCTATGCAGACATGGAGGGTAGGAAAGACCTGGAGGTGTAGGAGCTGAAGGGTAGGAGGATAGAAAGGACTTGGATGTGTTCAAGGCCAGGTTGGATGGAGCTCTGAGCAGCCTGCTCTAGTGGAAGGTTTCCCTGCCCATGGAACCTTTAAGGTCCCTTCCAAGCCAAACCGTTCCAGGATTTTGTGATTCCACAAATATCAGAGTGTGGCAGAACATGCTCATGGCTTTGGTTTGCACCATGATCATGGCTTGAGCCTGAGCAGGGAGAACATCAAAGCTGCAAACTGTGTCCAGTAGTCAGGAGCAGGACCTGTGCTGCACCCTGAGCTGCCTGAGCAAGCAGCTGGGGTTTGCCCTGTGGTGCTGAGCTAAAACAGGCAGCACAGCTGCTGAAGCCCCTGAGCCACAGGCTTTGGTATCTCCCACCTTTTCCATCCTTAGCCACAGGGAATAATTTGCCTGCTCTCGTTTTCCACTGACGCTGCTGTTCCTCTCTGTCTCCACAGCACACATTTTGTAGAAGATGTGCCTTAACATCTGGTGAGTACAGAACTGTTCTTGTGTGATGCAGCCAAAACACTGTTGTTTTCTGCTTTATTTGCTTTCACTTAAAGAGAAACCTGCAGAAAAATGTCCAAAGGGCATAAAACAAGCTGTCAGTCAGATGTGCCCCAGCAGCAGTGAGGGGCTGGGGGCCGTGCAGCTCTGATGGTGCCCACTGGAGGATGGGCACTGGAGGGAGGGCTGGGCCCTGCTCCTGGGCACAGGATGTGCTCAGAGCCTGGAACATCCAGTGGATAATCCCAGGATAATGCATGTCTCAGAGCTGACCCACTGATTCCAGACTGAAAGCTTTCTGTGGCTGTCTGGATCTGACTGTGGGGGTCATGTTTAGCATCATCCCCTCCTCTCCCAGCCCCTCAGTGCTGGCCCCTGACTGAGCCCCACTGAGCTGCTTTAGCTCACCCAGCTCTTCCAGAACTCTGGGAGGGCCCAAGCCTCTGGCTGCTGGCCTGGGCTAACCAGCTCCTGCTTGGGTTGGACTGTGGCTGCAAAAAAAGACTTTTTTTGGCACAAGCCTGTGCCCCTCTTGGCAAGCTGTTGTTCAGCACAAAGCCAAGCCATTGGCACTACCAGAGCAGCAGGACCTGAGGAGGTTCCCTGAGGAGTCCTGCAAAGCAACAGCTCATTCAGCCTTCAAATTTTTGTCTTCTACATGTGAGGAGTTCCTCTGCTTTGCATGTTAATCCCCTCATCACGCTCTGCTCTATCTACCCCAACCCACAGATCTGCAGCAAAAGGCTTTGCCATTGCAATCCCCATCCCTGGAGTGTTCAGTAACTGACTGGACGTGGCACTCAGTGCTCAGTTGACAAGGTGCTGATCAGTCCAAGATTTGGATTCGATGATCTTGGGGGTCCTTTCCAGCCTGAAGGATTCTGGGATTCAGTCTCTGGCAGCAGGAGCTGAGGGAGCAGGTTTTGGATGGGGCACCTGGTGGGTTGTGCTCCCTGCCTGTGAACACTCACACTCCAGCAAGCACCAGGTAGTCTGGATCAGTGTGGGCTCCTTTCACTGGCAGCTCACTCAAATCTCTGTGGATTAACATCAACTGTAACTTTTTCAAGCCCAAGACAAACCGAGTGGCTTGCACCCCTGGGGGAATGTTCCTGGCCCATTCCACGGCCACTCACTTGGGAGTTGGCTGGGAAGGCAGAAAGACAAAATTTCCACGCTGAGGCCCTTGGAAATGCTGCTGCCCTGTGCCAGCCCTCTCTGACTGTGCCATCCTTCCCTCCCTGGCAGAGAAGTGCCCCGTGGACAACGCCAAGCTGACGGTGGTGGTGAACAACATCGCGGTGGCCGAGCAGATCGGGGAGCTGTTCATCCACTGCAAGTACGGCTGCCGGCCCGCGGCCAGCAGCAAGCCCACCGCCTTCGAGGTGGACCCCCGGGGCTGCCCCTTCACCATCAAGCTCAGTGCCAGGAAGTGAGTGCCTGTTCCAGCCTGCAGCCTCTCCAGGGAAAGGGCAGTGCCAGCCTGAGCTGCGCCTGAGCTGCCCCGTGGCGCTGGGGCCGGGCAGCTCCTGCCAGCGCTGCTCCGTGCTGGGGTTTGGGGTGGGCAGGTGGCTCCAGGGGGTTCAGATGGAGCAGATGGGCTGATCTCAGGGGCAGGATGCTGTTCTGTGCTCCTGCCTTACCTGAGTGCCAGCACTGGGACAGGGGATGCGCTGTGAGAGCGGCCACCTCGCATCTGGGATGAAAAACTGTGGCCATGGTCAGCTGGAGAACTTGGGATTCTTTTTGTAAGAGAAATTATCTTGGTTGTATCCTAGGAATCTGGAATTTATCTCCCTCCCCATCCTAAATGCATCCCCTGTTTTCCCTGTCCATTGCCTGTTGTTGAAGGCTGCCTGAAGGCTCAGCCCATCAGCTGCAGAAATAGATGTGCCCTGTGTAAATGTGGCCTATTATTACTCTCAATTTTCTGGCCAAATGAGAATTTAAAGCTGGAATTGCAGTCTCAGAGCAGGAGGCTTTGGATCACCTGACAGCCTCTCAGGACTGGGTTGCTCCTTTGCTGACAATCTATGTTGTTCCCTTTAATTTTGGCTTCTTGCTGATTTTCCTTGCTTTGCTTCTCTCCGTGGGCAGGGATCATGAGAGCAGCTGTGATTACAGGCCAGTGCGCTGCCCCAACAACCCCAGCTGCCCTCCCCTCCTCAAAATGAACCTGGAGGCTCACCTGAAAGAGTGTGAGCACATCAAGTGTCCCCACTCCAAGTACGGGTAAGGAGCTGATGCTTTTGGGGGGGAAAGATGCACTGAGCTCATTCCTGAGCTGCTTTTTGGCTGCTGCAGCCTTGGGATGGCCCCAAGGCCTCTGAGCAGCTCTCCCCAGGGCTGTGCAGGGGCCTGGGGCTGAGCTCAGGGTTACAGGGATTGCAGGAGGCAGCCCCAGGAGCTCTGGGTGGAACAGACAGGTCATAGGGTGAGGTGTGAGGAGGAGGGTGAGGTGTGAGAAGGAAGGTGAGTGCATAGGCAGAAAAACACTTGGAGGAGAGTCAGACCATGAAGAGAGGAGGATGAATACAAGAGTAATTTGAGCACCAGGGCAGTGTCTTGCCAAGCAGTCCTGGTCCCAGGGCAAGGCAAGTGCTGATCTGCCTCTGAGGGTTCCCTGTCACCTGAGCCCCAGGACAGCCCAGGCTGGGAGTTCCCTGCTTGGGGTTACTGTTGCAGGAAGAGGATTCACAGAAAGTTCTTCCAGCCCTGGCACAGCTGCCCAGGGCAGTGCTGGAGTCCCCATCCCCAAGGGATTGAAGTGCCCTGTAGATGTGGCACTTGGGGACATGGGTCAGTGGTGGCCTTGGGGGAGCAGGTGGACTCGATGGTCTCAGAGGGCTTTTCCAAATTCAACAGTTCCATGATCCTAGAACGTGTCCTGGCAGAGGCAGAGCAAGGCAAGTCCTTGCAGAGCAGCCCTGACTCAGTGCCACGCTGCAGGCCCACGTCAGCATCTGCTGAGATCAGCTCCCTTTTTCCCCACTGGTTTTGATGGCTCCTGGAGAGCACAACAAACTGACAGCACACTCTCTCCTGCCCAAGATCTGCTTTTCCTTGCAACTACCCAAACAGACAGACAGTCCAGTTTAGGGCCAGTGCCCTGGCTGGAGGAATGGGAGCTGCTTGGCCTCTCTTGTCCTGCAGTTACCTGACCCAGCAGGATCATAGAATCATTAAGATTGGAAGATCATCCAGATCATCAAGTCCACCTTTTGAAGGATGATGAACCACAGCAGCCCTGCTCCTGCTGGGGCTGGCCACACAGGCCCTGCAGCTCCACTGAGGAGCCAGCTGAGCAAGGAGTCTCCGTGTGAGCCCTGCTGCAGCCAGCATCTGCCTTCCCTTCAGGTGCACATTCATAGGGAACCAGGACACCTACGAGACCCACCTGGAGACGTGCAAGTTCGAGGGTCTGAAGGAGTTCCTGCAGCAGACAGATGATCGTTTCCATGAGATGCAGGTGGCCATGGCCCAGAAGGACCAGGAGATCGCCTTCCTGCGCTCCATGCTGGGCAAGCTCTCCGAGAAGATTGACCAGCTGGAGAAGAACCTGGAGCTGAAGTTTGGTGAGTCAGAGCTGGAGGGACAGGGCAGCTCTTTGGGTGGTGCACTGCAGGGTTCATTCTGTGTTTAACACTGGTGCTGAGCAGGTTTCAGGGAGTTCAGATATTCCTTGTGGAGGGACAGATAGTGGTTCCATTGACGTCTCTGCTGCCACACCATTCACATGGGAAGTCCTAGAAACATCTACAGGCAGCTGCCACCTTTCTCCTGTGGCTTTTTCCTGTGCTGTCCATGGGCACAGGCCCCCATAAAACTCAGCAAGTCAAACAGCCAACAGTGCAGCAATCCTGGAGCAAGCAGGATGTACCTTTGCTGTGCCTGGTCCTGTCTTGCCTCCCAAATTTGCCAGGACTTCAGCATCCAAGAAATTGCATTTGAAGAGCTGACAGCCTCCTGCTTTCCCTGCTGATGGCAGCAGTGTGTTCCGAGGTTGGGTGGCAGTGGATGTCCTCTGCCTGTTCCCTGGGATGCCATGAGTGGCTCTGCGGTGACTGTGGGCCTGTCCCTCTCTTGCAGATGTGCTGGATGAGAACCAGAGCAAGCTGAGCGAGGACCTGATGGAATTCCGCAGGGATGCCTCCATGCTGAACGTGAGGAGGGGCCTGGGGTGGGCTCAGCTGGCTCAGCTCCTAGCTAGGCTTCTCCTGCAGTGGGGAGAGGCTTTGGGGAGAGCCCTGTGCTCCAAAGCCTGGGCCTTTTACAGGGGCATTGTTCCCTTCTCCCTGCCTGCAGAAAGCAGGGAGATGAGCAGATCCGAGCTGGGAGTAAGAGCTGCCTCATGGTTTTGGAAGCGCTGATGTTGGGCAGCCATTCCTCCCTAGCTCAGACAGACTGAATCCCACTGGATGTGCTGCTGAGGAGCAGCTCACCCTGGTTCACCTGAGCACACTGATGAAGAGGGTCCTCATGTAGGACAGGGCTATGGAAGAGCCCACAGGGAGTTCCAGATCTGCTCCAGCAAGGTGGGCTCCGGGAGCCCAGCTGAGCAGCAGTTCACATAAAAAATGTCACTGTTTTTAGCAGTCTGGTGAATGGCAGAGCTAGGACTGTACATTCTGAAAGGTATTTCTGGGCCTGTCTGAATACTGAAGAGTTTAGTGCAGGCCTGAGGTGCTGTCAGAGCCCTGGGGTCTCTGGAGGGAGATGGCAAAGGGTTGTGGCAGAGTCCTAGAGGAGGGACCTCTGCTCAGAGGAGGAGTCAGCTGCTGAGGAAGGGCCCTCAGGGAGTCAAGGAGACAAGAGTGGTTGTAGCAGTGGAGGGACAGCCCTCAAGCCATGGCCAGGACAGGCTGTGGATGGCTCCACAGCTCACAGAGCTTGTTGTGTTTTTCAGGATGAGCTCTCCCACATCAACGCTCGGCTCAACATGGGCATCCTTGGATGTGAGTATCCCTGTGCTCTGGCTGTGGGTGCTGCCCAGGGAGCCCTTCTGGGTGCTGTCACACCCGGGTGTGCTGCTCTCCCTCCCTCACCTGGCTCTCCTTTCTGCAGCCTATGATCCTCAGCAGATCTTCAAGTGCAAGGGGACCTTTGTGGGCCACCAGGGCCCTGTGTGGTGTCTGTGTGTGTACTCCATAGGAGACTTGCTCTTCAGTGGCTCCTCAGACAAAACCATTAAGGTAAGAACTTGCCTCTTCCACCTGCACATGGAACAGAAGCTGAGTTCATTGTGGGGTGGGGGATATAACTTCCTAATGTTTCTCCCAAAGAATCTTAAATGATTCTTTGTGATTATAGATGGGTAAAATTCTCTGCAAGGAAACATTATGTGATAGTGAAATCAAGAGACAAACAATGATCTTTGCAAAGCCCTGATGAGAATCTCATTCCTGCAGCTGCTGGTTTAGCTTTATGTGGTGTTTAGGGTATTCAGGACTATGTCAGCTTCTGATTTTATTTTGCTTTGTTATAAAAAGCCATCTTAGAACAAAACATTTGTCCCTTATCCAATGTGTCCTTTCCCCATTTTCTGGCATGTTTGTTTTCCTTTGTCCTGTTTTCAGTAACTCAGACTGACAGCACAGCCCTTCCCAGTGTCACTGGGGTGGCTGCTGGTGGCTGCTGGCCAGGCTGGGGACCCCCACGGGCTGCCACAACAAACCCTGCCAGGAGCTGAGCTTGGGTTTAGTTTCTTGGGTTTAGAACCACATGGAAGGAAATGGAACTTGGTGTGTTTAGGGAAGGAAAGCAGATTTCTCCTCTGCTTTGGACACCACATTCCCACATCCCCTCTTGAGAGAGCAGTGTGTGCTCAGGGGGAAAAGCTCTGCAGGGGCAGGGGAGGCTGTGCTGTGCCACAGGAGCCCTGGCATGGGGTGGGAATTGCTAAAGCAGGAGCCTGAGAGCTGCTCCTTTGTCTCAGTGTTGGCCTGGGCTGAGGGAGGCAGAGCTGGAAAAGCTGATTCCTGCTGCTGTGCTGTGTCTCAGCTTCAGCCTGAGCCTCTGCAGTGCATTCCCTTTCCTAGCCAAGCTCCCAGGCCTGGGAGGCCTGCAGGCAGTGCCCAGGTGACAGCCAGCCTGTTTCCTCCTCTGGGTGCTGACATCCTGCTGGGCTCCAGCTGCTGCCTTGTGTTTCCTGCAGGTGTGGGATACCTGTACCACATACAAGTGCCAAAAGACCCTGGAGGGTCACGATGGAATTGTGCTGGCTCTCTGCATCCAGGGGTGAGTGCAGAGGGGCACAGGCTCCTGGGGAGAGCAGGGACAGCCTTGGGGCTCCTGAGCACGCCCTGACAATTCCCATCCCCTGTCCTGCACGTGCCAAAATTGTGCATGAGAGGCACATCTTGCCTCTTTGCTCTGGCAAAATGGACAAAGAGCCTGTCTCTCTGGTCTGCCCCGTGCCCTGGCTTCCTGCCCTGCTCACCAGCAGGATGCTTGGCTCCCTGCTCCAGGGCCAGTCCAGCCTGGCCTCCCAAGGGTGTGTGCTCTGGGGTGGGTGTGTGCAGCCTTGGCCCAGCGAGGCCGTGGGGCTGCAGCCCCCCCGGTGCCTGGGGATGAGCTGGGGTGCTGCACTGTCCCTCAGTGACCCCTTTGTGTTCTGTGTCATTGCAGGAACAAGCTGTACAGTGGCTCTGCTGACTGCACCATCATTGTGAGTAGGGGCACCCACAGCCTGCCCTGCAGCAGGGCCCTGTGTGCCCTTGCTGGGGGACTGACAACCCTCGAGTGCTGTGCCCACTGCCTGCACTCCTGGCTTGGGTTTGGGGCTTTCCTGCAGGCTGCATTTCCCACTCCCTGCTCCTGCCTGGGAGCTGGAGGCTGCTGCTCTGAGCTGGGGCAGCGTGGTTGGTCCTGCTCAGCCAGGACAGTGGCTCAGACTCGTGTCCTGTCCTGCCTGTGTCAATCCCTGCCTCCAGAGACAGAGAGGAAGGGCCTCAGCACGAGGGGCCTTCCCTGCCCCTCATGGGTGCTCTGCTTTGCTGGGCTTGACAGTGCTGGCCTTGATCTGAGAGGGCTTTTCCCACCTAAACCATTCTGTGATTGTTCTTTGCAGGTCTGGGATATTCAAAACCTGCAGAAGGTGAACACGATCCGAGCACATGACAATCCTGTTTGCACTTTGGTCTCCTCTCACAACATGCTCTTCAGTGGCTCCCTCAAAGCCATCAAGGTACAGCTCAGGGGTTCCTGTGGGGCTGCTTGGGGACCAGAGGTACAAACTGTCAGGCAGAAGTGTCCAAAGAGGAAGAAAGTGGCATTTTGACCTGTAGGTGACCTTGTTGCTAAGCTCTGCTGAGCCACAGAGCAGCCAGCACTGCAGAGGTTTAGCCCATGCTCTGTGCTCAAGGCAAACAGCTCAAAGCTGTTCTCTGTCCCAGGGAACACTCTATTTCTTCTAACTGTAAACTGAGGCTGCAGCTGGAGTATCCTGGCAGCTCCTGAGCATGTGTGTCCTCAGACCCCCAACAGACCTGCCCAGACCATTGGGAATTGTGTCTGGGCTGCAGAACTGGCTGGGGATTCAGGCTGCCTGTTTTGAAACTGCCTCCAAAGCATCTTGAGTCTGCATTCCCTACCTAAAACATGCAGGAATCAGGGAACAGCTTTGCAGGCTGCCCTTTAAAGCCTTGGCTGGATTCCTGTGGTTCTGCTTCCAGCTCCTGGTGAGACAGCTTATGGGCCTGTCCATCTGTAAGAGCACTGTGCTCTTTTCTTTATCTGGGGCCTGGAGTGGTTCAGCTCTGGAGAGTGCTCAGGGCTGGAGCAGCCACACAGCACTGAGCACGAGGAGAGTTTGGGGCCTTTTGGATTTGTCATCCCCAGCCACTCCTGCCAATGAGCTGAGCAGCTCAGAGTGGGAGCAGTGAGATCTGTAGGTCCCTGCGTGCTGGAGGGTGGGAATGGAGCTTTGTGGGGACAGGCTGGGAGTGGAAGTGCAGAGCAGTTCCTGCTGCTGCTGTGGTTTAGGTTTTGCAGCCCGAGGCTCTGCTAGGGAAGGGTCTCTGCCAGCAATAATGCAGGCTCCAGGCTGGCTCCCTCAGGGAATGTGCTTGCTCAGCAGTTACTGGGTTTTATCAGCAAGTCAGTGGCACCAGGCAGTTCCCATCAGGCAGGAGAGCTGGCCCAAGGATCCCCATGGGAGCTGTGAGGGCCTCGGGCTGGGTGGGCAGGGCTGGGCACTGCTGGCCGTGTCCTGCCCAGCCCCACTGAGATTCCTCTCCATGTCTGTGTGTCCCTGCTTTCCCCAGGTCTGGGATATCGTGGGTACTGAGCTCAAGCTGAAGAAGGAGCTGACAGGACTCAACCACTGGGTGCGAGCGCTGGTGGCCTCCCAGAATTATCTCTACAGTGGCTCCTACCAGACCATCAAGGTGGGAGCCTGGCACTGCTGCCACCCCAAACCAGCAGCTCCTCTGTGCTCTGCCTGGGGCAGCAGCACCCGAGGCAGCTGCTGGGATGTGAGAGCACTGCTGACATGTGGGATTGTCCTGTGCTGATTCCCTCTCTGCAGGCTGGGCCTGGGGAGCTGCTGGGGAGGCTCTCTGGGATAAACTGGGGCCTCAGCCCGGCGCCTCACGGCTGCTGCAGCCTTATCTGCACTGACACTCCTGCTGATAACAGGAAGGTCACTGTCTGGCTGCAGAGTTACCATAAATCCATGTCAGGGCTCCCAGTGCCCTCCCTCCTCTGTGCTGGCTCAGGTTTTGATGAGTAGTTCACCTCTCAGCATCTGGGGGACACAGGAGAATGGCGAGTTGCCCTTCTCGGTGTTAATGAATCCCTGTTAATTTGTCTGCATCAGGTTTTAGTGCTGTCAAGGACAGGGCTGTGTGTGCACACGTGTGTTCAGTCACACACCAAGGGTGTGAAGTCTCCACAACGTTTTCAGTCTGGATGTTCAAGGCTGGGCAGCGAAATAAGATAGCAGGGATTTGCTCTGCAGTGCTGACCATTCCCAGCTGGATTACACCTTAAAGGCGTCATTGGGGCACAGAGGGAGCCAGGCTGACTGTGTGGGGCACAGTGGCTGCAGGGATCTGCCCTTGGAGAAGGTCTCACCGTGCCTTTGGTGTGTCTCAGATCTGGGACATCCGGAACCTGGAGTGTGTGCACGTGCTGCAGACGTCGGGCGGCAGCGTCTACTCCATCGCCGTGACCAACCACCACATCGTGTGCGGCACCTACGAGAACCTCATCCACGTAAGGAGCACCTGCCACGGGCTCTTGGCCGGGGAGGGGGCCCTGGGGGTGGGCACCTGGCTCTGCCCGTCCCCGGGGGCACAGCGCCCGCGCTGGGGGTGGTGGCAGCTCCCAGGGGAGGGGTCGGTGGCTGGGCGCGGCGCAGCGTCCGAGCGCGGCTCTGTCCCCAGGTGTGGGACATCGAGACGAAGGAGCAGGTGCGCACGCTCACGGGGCACGTGGGCACGGTCTACGCCCTGGCTGTCATCTCCACCCCCGACCAAACCAAAGTCTTCAGCGCCTCCTACGACCGCTCGCTCAGGGTAGGTGCGGGCTGGCACCCCGCGCTGTCGCCCACCACACGTCCCCGTCCCTCCCGGTGCTCCGGGCCGTGCTGCTGGCCCGGCTCAGCCTTCCCCTGTGCCCGCAGGTGTGGAGCATGGACAACATGATCTGCACCCAGACCCTGCTGCGCCACCAGGGCAGCGTCACCGCCCTGGCCGTGTCCCGCGGCCGCCTCTTCTCCGGCGCCGTGGACAGCACTGTCAAGGTGGGTTTGCTCAGGCTGCTCCTGCACGGTTTGGCCTCTGCCAGTGCTGGAATTTGGGCTTTAAATGAGTTAGGAGTCATCTTCAGACTGACAGGAGTGTGTGGGCAGGTGAGGGTCAGGCTCTGCTCCCAGGGAACAAGTGGCTGTACAAGAGGATGTAACCTCAAGCTGTGCCAGGGGACGTTCAGGTTGGGTATGAGGATGCCAGGTTGGGTATGAGGAGGAATTTCTTCATGAAAAGGGTTGTTAAGGAAGTGCCCAGGAAAGCAGTGGAGTCCCCATCCCTGGAAGTGTCCAAGGAATGCCTGGACGTGGCACTCAGTGCTCTGGGCTGAGTGACAAGGTGGGCATTTGTCACAGGTTGGACTCAATGGTCTTTCCAACCTCAGTGATTCTGGTGTTCTACAAAACAAGGGGATGGTTCTCCATGGGTGGGAGGCTTCCTCCTGACAGGGGCAGCCCGAAGGGAAGCTCTGTGGAAGGATGAGGACAAACCCTCGGGGCTGCTCAGGAGTCCCTGCCCGAGGTGCCGCTGTCTCCCCGCAGGTCTGGACGTGCTAACGAGAGCGTCACACAAGTCCTGCACACTGAAAGACCAAAAACTCTCCCCTCCATCGGCCTGTGGGTGACCACACCACTGAAACGACTGCTGCAGCTCCTCCTGCACCGACCACTGCCTGCTGCTGCTGCCCCTCGGCCGGCGGCTCTCCGGACGGCTCTGCCCCACAGACACTCCAGGTGTTCCCTCAGATCTGCCCTACACCATTGGAAAAGAAGAGGAAGCAGTTCCAATGCCAGTGCCCGCCTCTGCCTGTGTCCCCCCAGCTGGGGACACCCCCAGGCTGGGGCTGGGGTGACACTGGGCTTGGGGCTCCGGGCCAGGCGAGCGCAGCCCTCGGCCAGCGCCGGGACCGGACGGATCCGTGGGTCCTGGCGGTGCCACCACGAGGTTGAGCCCCTGTCCGTGGCAGGACTGAGCTTCAGGCTGTACCCTGGGTGGGCACCCGACCCCTTTCTGTCTCTAGTATTTAATTTTACTGCCAAGGCGCCGGGCCGATCCGTCCGGGAAGAGGTGTTTCCTTGAGTAGCCAGGTACGATTTTTATGCCACAGCTAGTTCTCAAATCAAGTTCCACAAGCCCATCGTTCACCACCCTGTAATAATGGTCTCCACATTAAAGACAAAAAGCCTCCGTTGCATTTTTACTCACATTTTCTACTGTTTTTAAGATTGTAATATAGATTTGATTATTTCTTCATTGACAATAAAAGCGGAAAGAGTTGTTCCTGCCCAGTGTGAGTTATTGCAGGGAGCCAGCAGCCAGCACTGGCCACGTGGGGTGAAAATCGGGGTGTGGAGAGGGGGCACCTCACTGGGGACAGGTCCCAGCCAGGCCCCAGCACCCCACAGAGGCACCCAGGGGTGCCCTCAGAGCGTGCAGCACAAACACCCAGCACGACACCGAACACCCGGCACGCCACGGCCACGAGGACTCGGGAGGCCTTGGGGACACAAACAGTGGTGGCAGCCCGGCAGGGGTTTTATTTTTTTTATTTTTGTTTAAATATTTGTTGCCAGACTTGGTATAGGAGCAAACGTCTTCACAGCACCACGAGCCATCTACTATTCAGAATAGGAAGAATAAAGACGAGTAGAGGTGAAATCTAAGCACAGAAGAGCAGGGAGCAGCACCAAGATGCAGAGCTGGACAGATGGGATACGATACAGAGTCCATAACTTAATCATAAAAAATATATATATGTATATATCCATCATGTAGAACTTTATGGAATTTTTTTTTTTTTAGATACATACTTTTTTTTCTTTTCAACAGATATTTTCAGGCGGGTGATTTATTTATTTTTTTAAATTCTTTTTAAAGTTTTTTTTTTTTCTGTGTTTTGTTGGTTTTTTGTTTTTTTTTTAAAAGAAATTTCAAAGTTGTGCCAAACACATCTGGATCAGCGACCACAACGGGAGAGACGGGGGAGAGAGGGAAGGGGGTGAGGAGAGAGAAGGAGGGAGAGACCACTCTACGTCTCAAGAAAAGAAAGGAACAGCAACACTTTTTTTTTGGAAACCACAAGCAAAAAAATGCATTCATCAGGACTCAAGCGACTGAACCAGACTCCAACTCCAGTTTGTACAGGAATATACAGCGGTGCATCCCGCGGGACGCGCCGAGCACACGCACCCACACCACGCGCACCCACACCGAGACCCACAGCAACGGCGAGGAGGAAAAAAAGAAACCAAACCGAACCCTGAAGACACTCCAAAAGAAATGAAACGCCTCCGGTGTGAGAATGAACAGAAACCTCCATAAAACAAGGCACATCCTTTGAGTTCGTAACGGTGGGAAAAGAAAGACGCCACACTGAATCCCAACGGAAAACCCGACCAGAACCGCTCGCACCTACCTTCCACCCAGAGAAAAGGTAAATATTGTGCTACTCTTAGAATGAGTTTGCCACAAGACACACAGCTTAGTATAATCTAATAGTTTTTCTCAAGCTAAAATCCAGTTTTCTCTTGATTTCTTTTAAACTGCTTTATATATAATTGCTAATATTTTTAAATCTTTTAAATATATATTTGTTAAAGTTTATTTCTTTTTATTATTTTGGGGTTGGGGGAAATCTTTATATCTTTCTTTTATTTTTTTTTTCCCCTCCAATAAATTANTCTTCTTCTTTGTGCAAACCCCGAGGGACGGGATGTCCGGGAGGGGACGGCTGTACAAAGGGGACGGGGAGAGGGCGGCGGGGCCGGGGGGTCGTGGATCGTTGTGCCCTTGTGCCCACGTAAGCCCTGAGGTTCTCGGGGCCCTGGCGCCCCTCACTCCAGCATGGCATCCAGCTGGTCCGCCAGGTCGTCGAACATGCTGCCGATGTCGTCCAGGATGCTCACGGTGCTCTTCGACTCCACGGCCGAGCTGGGGAGCGACAGGGCCGGGTCAGAGCAGCGCCCGGGACGGGGACACGGCACAGCCCTCCCGCCCCTCCGCCCTGCGCTGTCCCCGGGGCCGCTGCACGGTGCTCCCTGGCCCCAGTGTCCCCTCCCCAAGACGGGCCCCAGNCGCCCGCCAACGCCGACCGAGAAAGAAAACAACGTTTAAAAATCAAAATTAAAAACGGAGCAAAGAAACCCAAGTGCATTTTCCCGCCCGGCCCCGCCACCAGCAAACGCCACCGGTGACACGAGGCTGGCGGAGCCTCCGCCGGGGCCACCGCGCCGGGCAGGGCTTGTGCTACATTCGGGTCGCGGTGACCCGGGGCTGGCGGGGCAGGGGCGGCCCCGGGCAGCGCAGCTCGGAGCCCCCCGCAGCCC
>VZRZ01003624.1:0-28820 GCA_013398175.1 Climacteris rufus
CAGACCACAGTCACCTACCTCCTTAACTTTAGTTTTCACGTCCCCAGAACCTCGTAGGGTCCTGGGGGCGCACTGTGACCTTGCACGGGGGAAGTATCCACCAGGCAGCCGAAGGGGACCCACCAGCCGGAGATCTTAGGTCCCGGGGAAACACCGATCACCCAGCTGCGTCAAATACAAACAGCCCAGAGCTAGTTTCCGCCGCCACTTTGGCGGCGGTGGAGTGCCACAAAGCAGCTGTGGAGTGCCGCAAGGCGGCCGTGCCGGGTGGTACCTGGCCCTGCGCGGGGCGGGGGGGGGTGTGGGGTGTGTCAAGCCACCAGGAGAGGCAGATCCCGGAAGGCTGTGGCCCAGCCCTGTGCAGCAGCTAAAGACAACCCGGATGGGGGCAGAAGCATCTGCGCCTGTGCAAACCACGGGGCCAGGGGGGTCATGGATATCGCACCCAGCAGCATTCTGCCAGGGGGCCTGAGCCTGAGCATGGAGACCGCCAGCTCCAGTGGGAGTCATGGACCCTCCTCGGCGCTCAGGGGGTCTGACCAATGCAACAGATCCTCGGCCACTGCCTCACGCCCCTCAGCACCGGGCTGGGGGGGAACTACTGCGTCAGTCTCGGCAGGGTCCAGCCAATCAGCTACCACTGCGTCAGCAGAGGGCGAGTTAATTTGTCCTCCTGCTGCCCTGGGCGCGGGGCAGTTGATGGAAATGCCGCAATTCGGACATTCTACAGTTAATCTTGCACAGTCCAATGACCCTGCCGCCTCTGCCAGCGCTGGAAAAATGCAGGGAAAGGGGCAGCTTTCGCCGTTTTGCCACCCCTGCCCCCACAGCAGCGGCCTGAGAGAGGAGGGGCGGGGCTGGCGCCACCAAACTCCCAGTGCCCAAGGGGCTGTCCGAGGCGAATTTGTTCCTGAACGCCTGCCAATCATTCGAGCTCCGCCAGCTTGTGAGCCGAGCTCTCTCTGGGGTTGCCCCCTTCCCCACATCTGCAGCCTCAGAAGGGAGGGGAGGTTCCTCTTCCACCTCAGCCAGCTCGGGGGGTTTCCCCAGCTGACTTGGCGAGTCCACCGAAGTGGCTGCTCCCGAGGAGCTGCTGCGGCTTTGAATAACAAAGTTCAGGCATCTCCAGCAGACTAGCATCTTAGCCAAATCAACACTAAAGTCAACAGCTAACAAATCCAAAATCAATTCTCCTAACTCAGCCCAAGTGACCTTAGAAGAAACATCTCCAGAGTCCTGGAAGAAATGCCATTCTTTGCCCCAAAAATAGACCTGTTCCAACTCCATTCTAGAAACCGAGACTCCCTTACTCTCCAATGCTATCTCTAACACCTCCAACACCAAGATATTGCCTGAAGAATCCATATTAATCACCATTTTTTAAAAACCTAGCTACCAAGGGAATTACCGTTACCTGACTCGAGCCTACGCAAACCATATGGGCCACCAGATGTCGCACTTGGACACGAAAGAAAGATGCAGACACGCATTGGAGAAAGCGGAGCCAACACTCTGGGGAGCACTCCCCACACTTTATTTTATATATCCTCGTAGAAACTACACTGGATTGGAGGGAGAACTTGCCGCCCCTCAATCACACTGGTCAAAGGAAATATCCATCAAATATCTCCGCCCAGGAGAAAGGAATGCAAACAATAGAACACAGTTAGAAAAACATGGCTATGTTTACAGAAAGTACATGAGAAACTGCTACAGAAAAATGAAAACATTGAAGAGCTGCAAAACTCAGGGCAACATGCCATAATATCACCCTCTTCACATATTTCACATGTATAAATACATCAAACACTGAACAAATGAATTACTAACATACTTGAAAGAATAATATCCTAACGGCTATTGAGATCAAGAAATTTAGTTTAATAATCAGGAGTGAGCACCTCAGCTCTAAGCTCCCACTATAGCTCTAATTTACCAGGTAAAGAAAACATTCTGAGTCATCAGTGTAGATTTTATAAAAAAGTCCTTTCTCCATGCACTCTTTCACGGATGCAGCTTAGGGTCTAAAGCAACTAAACAAGGAAGATGTTGATTTTTATGTTTGAAAAGACTGAAGGTCAGAGTTATGAGTGCTACAGACATCAAGCCCACTGATCTTTCCTTTTTATAAGCTGTTTCAGTTTCCAGAGAATATTCATGGTCTAAACACACAAATTTTTTGGTCAGAATAAAAAAAGAAATAAAAATAAACATTGAGGGGTTTCATACATAACTTGCATTTTAGCTGATTAATTGGTATATTTGATCACAAATGCTTTGCATATTTAATTGCAAAACATGCAAACAAACATAGAACTGCACATATTATGGTGGGTATAAAACTACTGCTTATTGTCCTGTCATTGGACTGGCACCAGAGCTCATTACTCTCAGACGTTGGCAGATTATCAAAACTGAGTTTCTCACTGTCCATCACTGACAATGAAAAGAACATTTAATCTTGAACTACTATCAATATCAGTACCCCAATGTGAGCTGCAGTACTGCAGCATGTCAGGTTGGGGAAGAAGATTTATACTCTCTAATCTGTTTCACAACAATGTATCTGACAGCAAAATGTAAAAGAAATCTTATTTGTGGTGTTAGGTAGTTCTGTTTCTGTATCACAGAAGCTAAACATGAATGAGAATTAAGATAACATAAAACATTTTCAATTTGATGTTGTGTAAAACTACAAATGAAGTAAATTCTTCTAAATTAAAGTATCTTAGTTGCATACTTATTTGAAGTTTACAATTAATACTTTGCTGGAATAGAGAAATAAGGAAATAGAGAAACCTACCCTGGTCGCCTTATTTTCGTAGCAGAAAAATTGATTATCCATGATACTCTCTTGTGAAATGCAATATTTCATCTTGTGTGGTCAATCAATATAAGAAAATATATACCAACCTGCCAATTTTGGGTAGAATTTCTGCATTTTTATTTGTAATACAAAATGCTGTACGCTATCAACTGCTATGCTCTGGGTACAAAGTAGCTTTAAAATAATACTGAGGGTCAAACCAGTGGATGTAGCAAGGGGAGAACATTTTATATTTATGGCTTTTATTTCCAAATATCCTGCATTAGTGTGACTTCTTTTGCAGTCACAAAAAAGCCTAATGTGATTCCTTCACATACTACTCAGCTTCACTCTTGCATAAAGAATCACTTTATTCCTCACACAAAAAGACTAAAAATCACAGTATTCTCTGAATATCTGACTGTTCTGCATCTTTACTATATTACAAGATAGTTTTGTTCTTGTAACAAAGAACATGAGTCATTAATCAAACCCTAGGGTTTTTCCTCTTGGACAGTCACATGAGCTTGTGAATTCCTTCTGTATTACCAATACGTAAGATTTGTTTAACTAGAAGTCTTTTGTTTAATCAAATTGTCCACCCTCTGCAGTATTGGTTCTCGCATGCTCCAACATTATAATTAACTTAAATGAATTTTCTATTTCATAGAGGGAGGACTAGGAATTTGATTTTTGTATGTTTTCTCTCATACTAATCGTTATTTAGGAAGGAACTATGATAAAATTGTTAATTGATGGAAAGAAACATTGAAATTTAGGCAACATCAATTAGTACAGTAAATAGTAAATGTCATGAAGGAAATTAGAATACAGGCCTTACATATACCTTGTTGTACCAGGAATCATTATTGCAATATTAAGATGGTTTTATTTGGTTAAATCAGAGGAATGCACATAAATTATCCAGGAAGAGGAGAATACATAAAGTTATCACCATGCTACAATGTCCTTTTTAAGTTTTCTAACAAGTGTAAGCTTCGGTCACAAAATGATACATACACTATGAAATTAAAATCCCTAACCATAAGTAATAGAAACAAATCTTTAGAAGCAAATTCACAAGGAAGGCAAAATTGTAATGGGACACATATACAGAAGCTGCACCAATATGATTTCTGGATTTACTAGCCCATCTGCCTCTGAAGATTTGTCTTTTCAACTCAATTCCATTAATGTGAATGAGGCTTCAGAAAAGGAATTGGTATTAAGCTGCCAAAAAAGATTCAAAACAAACAAACAAAACCATTACAGAAATCTAAGTGCATGTAGAATAAAAGCCTAATCAACAATAAAATGTATGTAACCAAAATCCTACCTAGGTCACTGCCTCTTTCAAGTATCCCATTCAGGTTTTACAACAGTGAAGAGAAAGAAACAGATGATTCTTTCTTCTCATCATGTTAAAGAAACAGATATTTTAAGCCTGAAAAGGTTACTATACTCTTCTGATCCTGTGCCATGTTTATATTCTGTTTTGCAAAGTCTGTGTTCTTTCATTGGATGATTCTATGATGTGGAAGGTTTTCGCTAGGTCCAGGTGGCTGCTCGAGGCCACCCAGCGATAGTCTGGGAGTGACCCTGGTTTTCCCGGGGGCTGCAGCTCGCAGCTTCCCCAGACACAGGGCGTCCTCCAGCAGCTCTGTGTAGTGCTGGCTCCTCTGGGTGAGAGCGAGCCCTGGGCTGATGTTAGGAGCGCAAGCGAGGATAAAGGCCAGAGAGAAGGGCTCTGGTGTGATTTCCAGCTCTTTTCTTTCCCGGGGAGAGGCAGCAGGGAAGGCAGGAGAGGGTCCGGGGTCCGGGAGAGGTGGCGCGAAGATCGGGAGGAGCTGAAGGCTTCAGGAAGTAGGCAACTGGCAGGCGGATGGCAGGGGATTTATCGGGATACAAGCAAGGGAGAGTAACTAATTGGGGTACAGGGAATTACATGGAACTAATGGAGAACTGAACAGCAATGAAGCTTCCAGAACATAACATTACACAGAACATGAAGTGATACCTTAATTAACCAAGAAACTGAAACATGCAAAAACGTTGCAAGGGATGCTGGGGGTGAGCCAGAAAGCTCACCCTGACAAGTGAGTGTGGCTCACACAGTGGTAACCTCAGGCTGAGTCCACCAGTCTTAAGTCTGTGGAGCTGTGACTTTTGCCGCATATGCCGCCACAGAAGGTCTGTATGTAAGAGCCAAACCAAGCTAACATTTCCATCAATGTTCAGTAAGTTCTCTGCATGTTAAAGCCGGCACATCCTTGAAGGTTTGGGATGCGTTTTATCAAAAATCTCAGCAGAATAGGCTTGATTTTTTTTCCAGAATAGGGGACTGCCTCCATGTGTCTTCCAACTTGTTCTTCTCCTTTTTCAGCAGTTAGATATTCATTATGGAGCTGTCATAACTGGTATACAAGTAGGAAGCTGCAAGTATACATTGAGCATCAAATGAACAACCCTAAATCTGGGAAGGTCTACAGTGCCTAGAAAAGTTGTGGTATTGAATTCTCATCTGAGAGGCAGAAAAGGAAGAGGCATAACCATTTGAGGGGGGCTTGAGGGATTTTTTTTAAAGGAGAACAAAAAAAGAAAATAGCCTTGCAACATTTTTCTGGTGCTGGTATCTGATCTTTGTAGATCAGAGTGTCCTCATACGTTGAAGTTCACAAGATAGTTTAAATTCCAGACTGGTCCTCAGCCCATGAAAATGTAAAACCCCTGTAGGTGGAGGACAGACTGGACAGACTGTTTCTTTGAACAGACTGAAATGGAGAAAAATAGTACAGCTTTATAGCTGAGTTTTAACAGCTCTTAGTTTCCATTCCAATTAAAATATCTTGTAGCTGTCCTCTATAGTTTGTGGAGTTTTTCCCCATGGTTAGTAGATTCACAGTTTCTCTCTTTTTCTAAAATTGCAGGCAGAAGAACTGTGAGAACAGTTTTCAAATGTGCAGCTCTCCTGGGGTACTTATTCTTGTAAGCTGACATAGCTCTACATAAATATTGACAAGGGCTTAGATTTTGAAATAAAGCTTTTGATAAAGCATGTGTTTTTCAGTTAATTCTCTTAACTGGCTGATATTTAAAATTTACATATTTTAATTTTGGGGGAGAATATTGGCACAGAATAAAATACAAATAATTTTTCATTTGGATGCATTCCTAAGGTCATCTTCTCTAATTCCATAATTAGGGGCAAGACAGAGACAGTGAAAATAAAGCAGAAGAAAAAAATACACATTACTACATTAAGGCAATAAATATAGTATTTCAGTGAAAGACAGAAAGAACTTATTTCTATCCTTAATGATGCCTAGCACCTCTGGAGAACCTTTCTGAAGTCTGGTTCAACAGACAGAGAAACACACATTAAGTCTAAGAGAGCAAAAAATTGTAAATTGTAAAAATTGTAATTCACTGTGAGCTCTTCAGATAAAGTAATTCATCCATAAAAATTTATAGCCATTTTTGGAAATGTATTCATGTGTAGAAACTACTTGAAATCAAAGTTTCTTGTAGTAAAAGTAAAATAATACACTCAATTAATATGTTCTGCATCTAGTCCTTGCATCTTGCCTTTATTCATTTGGTGTGATGAATGGCACTGCTTTGGCTCAATATGGCAATTTAGAAGATTGTCTCCTTTAATAACAGTGGGTGGTTAGCACATGTTGGCCTAAGTTACATCCTGCCTATTTAATGTGATTCATACCAATACTTTAGTGTCTTGGTTATTATAGTAGTAAATAGGATCTCTGTGTTTATGACCTATTTTACCTAGATAAAACCATGATGACTGTTATGCGGCTCTCGCTTAATACTCTAAACCTAAAATAAGTAAATGAATATATCTGTTAAATACACTGCTGAAATTCTTCAACTCCTTGAATTATATCTATGACACTGACTTTCTGCTTTGGGTAACTCCAACCTAAATTGTATATTTTTCTGGAGCCATCTGTGGCACATGCAGGCAGCTGCATCCAGCTCACAGCAAGAGAATAATCCCACTCAACACAGCACAACTCAATAGAAAGATCTGCTGTCTTTTCCAGAAGCAGCCAGACAATGTGATTATATTGTTCCAAAACTAGTTCATTTTTCACCAACTTAGCTTCTTTGAATTGTTTTGCTTTGCTCATTGCAGACTACGCAAGTTCTTAAAAAAAATCAATACATATGTAGAGATGAATAATAATCAGATGGGATGGAAATTGGTTTGCTGAATAACTGCCTCTTAGGAATTCTTGACTAGACAGGATCATTTGGCAGGGCATTTAACCTCATTTTTTGAGTTTTCTGTACAAAGCAGGGATAATGATAGAGTCACTGTATGGCTTTCTTTCACTAATGGTGCCAGAATGTTTTAAAAGCTCAAAGCGAAAAATTTGTTAGCAATATAACATATAATAATTATGACTCATTTCAGGGTCAGTTTAAGCTGTATGAAGATTCCTCAAAATCTTATGACCCATCTGCAGCAAATTAATAGTGAGTGAAAGGCAAAAGTATTATTAGGATGAGCAGCTTTTTTTGCCTCAATATGAGAAACCTGAGTGTTCTCTTCTGTAATTACTCTCAAAGAAAAATCTATTAAGGAACTGTGCTGGTGTCATACTTTCTCAGGATTTCATCAAGCTGATTTACAATCTACCTTTCAGCTACACTCATTATAGTATTTTATATCCAAACAGTAATCCAGATCTATCCATTTTAATAGACATTCAAGTCAGACTATAAAGTTAATTAACTTTTACAATATTTAGAAATGAGTTTAGACATTCTCAGACCTTGGAATCAGAGACATTAGCCAAGTCAAATGATTTTACAGGCAGTTTGGTTAATAGGGCCATAATCTAGCTATAACAGCCTCTCTGGACTGGGGCCAAGATAAGCATTTTAAATATGCCTCCTTCCTCTGTCAATAGCTGACTCAGAACTTTGGAAGAAAAGACGTATCCCTCAAACTTAGAAAAGCAAAGACATGGCAGTGAAAATCTGGATTGATTAATGTTACAATGTCCTTGTACTCTTCTGTGGCCTGGCAGGAATATTTTACATTAAGAAACTTCTGTCAATTTGAGAGACTATGAATTAAAAGCACATTATATGTTTAACAGCCACTTCTAAATTACTTAAAATGTCTGCTACATTATTTGCTGCTTTCAGGTGTTAAATGCAGGTATGATAAATTAGAAAGGCAAGAGGTAGTGGGCCCAATTTAGGACACCTTGAAATTCCATCTGAAAATTTAAAAAACACTTTTACTGTGAAGTTGGTCAAACAGTGGCACAGGTTGTCCAGGGAGTTTGTGGCATCTGCATCCTTGGAAATTTTCAAAGCCTGACTGGACACAGTTTTTGGCAAACTGTTCTAGCTGTCCCTGCTTGAGTAAATGGTTTGACTAGGTGACCTCCAAGGATGCCTTCTACTTCAAATGATCTGCTAAAAGCAGGATTAGACTGTTTTTATTGAAAAAAAACCCCAAAACACTGAATCTTTATTTTCAAATAATTATAACAGAATGGGGGGAAAAATAACACGGAAACACAGAAGAAACACAGAAACTCTCTGTATGCCTAAGGTCTCCACTTTTAATTTAGGGCTGTATTTCTTACATGTAAAGGTATGCAAACTCCACTATGAAGCAGGCAGGTGGTAGCTGGGTATGTCTACATAATATTTCAGAAGCACCACAGAGTTGTCCAGTACTCGTATTGCGTGGGTGTAAAACGACACTCCAGTACCAGTTTTAAGCCTCTTTTGATATTCTCAGTTTTATATCCAGAATACAACAGAAGGGAGGGAAAGTACTGGGCACACTCCTTTGCACAGCCTGAACTGGAGTTGTGCCTGCCTGTTTTATATATGGCAAGGTTTTTGGTAGCAGGCAGAGGCTGAAGGAGTGGCCTATGTGAGAAGACACTGGGAGTGGCCCCTGGGTTGGACACACCCCATGGCTGGAGTGGGATTTGATGCTCTTGAAAGTCCCTTGCAAGCCAAACCATTCCAGAATTCTGGGATTCCATGATTCCCAGGACAAGTTCATCACAATTCCATAATTAATTGGTCAAGGGGCAGTTAAGTGAAGCAGTGCAAAGCAGGTCAGTCCCCATTTAAGGAGCATGGACAGGGATGCTGGCCAAGGATTCCACACGTTGCTTGGGTTTATTGGTGGAAAATCAAAGCCATGAATGTCAGAGAGATGGAGGCTCCCTGTCCCTGTTCCCCACCGCTCTTACCCCAATTAACACTACGCAAAGCTGCAGGAATCTGCTTGAATATATTCCTATTATTAATCAGCAGGCTCCAGGCTAATGGAATATGGAATAATTCAGCATCCTGCTCCTCTGTGAACCCCCCAAAATCAAGAATTGGCCCTGGAACCACGGCAGGAGGTGTCCAGGACAGAGAACATCCTACTCCAGGTGTTACAAAATCAGTGTGCAATGCAGGGCTTTGAAAATGCAGGGAAAACACCCCTGAACAGCGTGGGAGGCCTGGAAAAAGCTGAGTTTTTGAAGTGAGTAAATGACTGAAGTGTGTCTGGAGCTGTGAAATTATTCCTGGTACTGACTCTGCAGGAAATTTCCGTGTGGAGATTTAACAAGGCCGGGCTGGATGGGGCTTGGAGCAGCCTAGGAGGGCTGGGAGGGTGGGATGAGGAGATCTCCGAGATCTCCTCCAACCCAAACCACTCCCTCATGCCATGAACTGCTCTTGCAGCAGATCAATCCAGGGCGGTGAAAGCAGCAACGAGCTCAGTGATGATTTGGAGGAATTTGCAAGAAATTTCCCTCCACTGGTCAGTGAAATGCAAAATCTGACTCCAAAATAGATCCACCACTGGCCAAAGCTGAGCCCATCAGCAACTACAGTGGTACTTCTGTAATAAGATATTTAAGAAACTGTATAAACTGCTGCATAGCAACTGTGAGAGAGAGAAGAAAAACAAGGAAAACAGCTCTGCTAACCCCAAGATCAGTGAAAAAGGACGAGAGGAAGTGCTCCAGACACTCCAATCACAGGTTAGATTCCCCTGCAGACCATGGTGAGGCAGGCTATTCCTCTGAGGCCTGTGGAAGACCCCACACTGCAGCAGATAGCCATGTCCTGAAGGAATTTGCAGTCTGTAGATAGTCCACACTGGGGCAGGCTCCTGACAGGAACTGGAGCCTACTGAGAGGAGTCCATGCAAGAGAATATTTTCTGGCAGGAGCTGCAGTGTGACCAATGCTGGACCAATCCATTCCTGAAGGACTGTAGCCTGTGGGAAAGGACCCTTGATGGAGCAGTTCTTGGGATTCTTGAAAAACTGCAGCACATGGGAGGACACACACTGGAAAAGTTTTTGAAGAACTTTATCCCATGGGATTAATTTTGTTCATACACATGCAGCCCACCATCGCCTGTCTTGTATCAAAGAAAGTGGAGCCAAAGGCCACATGGGCCTTCCCACTCCCTCTTTCTGAGCTCCCCTCACAGCATAAAAGCAGCCCTGGGACTCCTCAGAGTTGAGTAGGAGGAACTTTTTAGTTGCCCATAAAAAGGACAAGCCCCCAAAATGTTTGGTTCATGTATGGGTTTGGAGTTTTGTAATATGAATGTTTTTACTTGAAAATTGAACCATTTTCAGAAGCCATTAAAACAGGTACTGCATGAGGAATTTGCCATTACTGCAGACCTAATCAACTTGACTCAACTTCATTTTGTTCAGATGATCCTAGATAACCTTGAAAACACACATCAAATGTTAATCAACAATGAGGATCTTTCTCATTTGGAACAGGTTTCTTAGGGTTGATGTCATCATGACCTTTATATGCATAACCTAATGAGTTTATAAATTTGACTAAAGAGACATTTTTATTATGAACTAATATATCTTTTCTATGTTCTTATAAAATGTCTCTCAAGGTAGTACTAATAGCATCTAAACTGCCTTAATTTTCCATATTCTGAAGAACACATCTTCACAAAAATTTCCGCCTTTTTGGTAAGACAAATTGGTATCAGCTGCTGACTTCAACATTCCCATACAACCATAGTTACCCTTACAATATATCGTAACGACAATGGAAAACTTACCTTTTTTTTCTTCCATCTTAAATTTCAGGCAAAACAGGTCTATTCATGCTATGACTTTCATATTGAAATCATGCATAACAAGGTGCAAGTCAGTTATTTCTTTTAATGTCTTTTATATAAAATAAAAATTCAGGATTTTTTTTTTTTTTGTGTTGGTACTTTTTTTTGTTTCTGCCTTAAAAATCCCTGAATTAGAAAAATAAGGTTCAAAGAATGCAAGCAAAAATATTTAGTTAAGTTGACAAATGAGCTAGGAATTGTTATTACTATGAGCAAACACAAAACAACGGTCTGGTATTTTGATTTTTTTCAAGAAAATAAACACACCTTCTTTTTTTATTTGAACGTGTTTGAATTTGCTTGAAATTATTGTCTTTAATGCAACTATGATTACAAATATCAGGCAGAGTTAGAACTGAGATGTGTTAGGTTATATGCAAAAATGGCAGAAAAATTTGTGACATTTGCAAGATTTCCATTTCAAGCAGAGATACAGAAGCTGAGTCTGTATATGCATCTCTTATGATCTCCCACCATTTGCATTTGTATACTTAAAATGTCACTTATACCAATTTTTACAGGAAGCAGGTATCTAAATACAATTAATTGATGAACAATATTGTAATATCAGATATATATATATTACTAGTTCAGCTTCTGAAATCCTAAATGAAAATGTTACTGTTTTTAATTGAAAATACATAGATGAGAATTAATCTCAAGAGTAGTGAATTCTTTATTCCAATAGTTGTTTACATCTAGTTGTGATCTCTTTCTAAAAGTTGTTCTGTATCTCAGGCAGTACAGGGAATCCATCTCAGCACTGTCCTATTAAACAGAAGGTCTCATAAGAGTAAATCATAATTTATTCCACTCTTACAGGGTGTCCTGGGTAACTCAAAATGTTACTGTGTTCCATGTCTATCTGTGCCCTAAATTGTTAATGTCTTTCTAGGACCCTGCAGCCAGAAAACGGAACTGGGACCTCGGGGCAGGTGGGGATTACTGCAGTGCTTGAAAAGATGGAAGCACTGTAATTAAACCCTCTCTCTCACAGTGGTCTTTGCTCTAGGGAGAGATTCCCCTTTGGGGTTTTTTCCCCTTGCTTTTGTTCCTTCCTTGTATCTTGAACTGCCTCCTGGTGAGTTCTAGGTGCCTGTCTTCAGTTGTGGTGTCGTGCAGGGGGAGATGGGGCAGCCCTGCCCTGGTCCGAGTTGCCTGCAGTTTCCAGCAGCACCGGCCAAAGAGAGAAGGCACCGACTGCCTTAGCCCACCTGACTCACCTTGCCTTGCCTGCCATTTCCTCCTACAAGCAAGGCGAAGTCCCTCCACGAATTCTAGCTCTTGACAGAGCACAAGCAGCTGACAGAGAGGTGAGAAAGGAGGGGAAAGCAGACCTTATCTTCCCTTTGTCTTTAGAACCACGTGCTCAGATGATGCAGAGCATCATCTTGTGTGGGGAAGCAGTTATCCTGATATTTTGGATCTTTATTCCCATGGGGTTTGTGAGATTTGGTGATTTTGTATCTAGTGGTTACTTGCCTGATGTTGTTTTGCTTGTAAACAAACTTATTTTTTCACTTATATCTACTTGTATCTGATACTCTTTGAGGAAAGGAATTGGTTAATACCATAGGGAAAGACAACTCATTCCAGAATGTCTACCTCTTAAATTGTCTCAAATCAAAACACAGGGTAAGAATATACAGATACCAATTTTAAATTTGCACAGGAATTGATTGCTTAACTATCCTTTGGGGGGAAAAAAAAGAAAAAAGAGAAAAGAAAAAAGAGAAAAGAGAAAAGAGAAAAGAGAAAAGAGAAAAGAGAAAAGAGAAAAGAAAAAAGAAAAAAAGATAAAAGAAAAAAGAAAAAAGGAAAAAAGAAAAAAGAAAAAAGAAAAAAGAAAAAAGAAAAAAGAAAAAAGAAAAAAAGAAAAAAGAAAAAAGAAAAAAGAAAAACTTAAGAAGAAATAAAGTATTTAATTGAGTCATGGAGTGTGTGAAACCCCATCTCCTGGTCAGCTATAGCACTGTCTTAGCTTATGCCTTGAATCAAGAGTAGTGTAGCCAGCAAATCAAGGCAGATGATTCTTCCTCTCTACCTCTGCTCTTGGAGACCCCACCTGGAGCACTGCGTGCAGTTCTGGTGCCTCTAAGATAAAAAGGACATGGAACTCTTGGAGCAAGTTCAGAGAAGGCCATGAATTTGATAATATGACTGGAGCACCTCCACTATGAAGACAGGAAGATGAAGTTGCGGCTGTTCACCTTGCAGAAGAGAAAGCTGTGTGGAGACCTCATAACAACCTTCCAGTATCTGAAGGGGGGCTAAAAGGAAGCCAGAGAGGGATCTTTCATCAGGAGCTGTAGTGACAGCACAAGGGCGAATGGCTTCAAAATTAAAGAGTTTAGATATAGGTCAGGCATTAGGAAGAAATTCTTTACCGTGAGGGTTGTGAGGAACATGTTGCTCAGAGACTGTGGATACTCCATCCCTGGAAGTGTTCAAGGCCAGGTTGGACAAGGCTTTAAGCAACCTGGTCTAGTGGGAGTTGCGCCTGCCCGAGGCAGTGGGGTTAGAACTAGGCTATCTATAATGTCCCTTCCAAACGAAACCATTCCATGATTCTATGACTTTCCATCACTTTTCTGACACAGCTGGATGAGGTCAAAGTATTTCCCACCAAGCATTCATCCATTCTGACCCCATTTTGGATATGGTAACGTGATTTGGAATGAAGGAGTTAGGGAAAGAGCAGGAAAACAGTCTGAATGCCTACATTAGATTTAAAAGGACCATTACTGGTTATTTCTGTTGTATTTGACTGAGCACAGTCCTGTTGCTGGTTGGTTCCTACTGATGCCTAAAAGGCTAGCCCAAAAACTGAGGCCAGGTGCTTGACATCTGCAAGTCAAGTTTCCCTTCATGCGGATCTCTCCACCATGGTTGTAACAAAGTGTGGGCCTCTAAGTGACGACAACCCCAAAGGAACCCCAAACCTTGGAATTATATGATTGAGCAAAACTTTCATCACCTTTTTAGCTGTGATAGTGCGACAGGGGTAAACTTCAGGCCATCCACTAAAGGTGTTAACCAACACCAGTACATACTTGTATCCCTCTTTGTGTGGTAACTTAGTCCCATCTGGGGTGCCAAAAACTGATGCCTAAAAGGCTAGCCCAAAAACTGAGGCCAGGCAGGAGTAAGGGAATAAAAGGTGGGTATTTATTTGAAGGGCCTTCAAAGGTATATTTAGGGCAGACAAAGCCCCCTCCTTGGAGCATCACCCAAAATGGACAATGAGTCATGAGTTCTCCACACTTTTATAGATTTGGTCCATTCGCACATCAGCATAGATTTACCAATTAAAACTTTACAATTTCTCCCTAGCTCGCTCCCCCCCCTCCCCCTTTAGAAGCATGCGTCTGGGCAGCCCGAATGGCCTTGGGTGAGTACAGAGTGGTAGTGTTATGTCTATAGAAAACAGCAACCAACGAGATATAAAGCATACATGCCAGACAATGCAGGATTTGAAAAATATAAGTGTTAAAACCTCAGGCAACACTTCTACAGAACAAAGAAACAACAAAACTTTAAATGGAGTAAGGAAGTTAAGCTTTGCATTCCTCTTGACTGTAGGGTGGCCTAAGTTTTCAACTGTAAGGCTTTTTTTTCAAACATGGTTGTCCTCTGGGATGAAAGGCTTCACATCACAAACATGGGGCTCCCAGGCAAGCTGAAGTGAAATATATGGGCAGGACAGGCTCCTGCCTTGAAAGAAAAAAAACAAAACTCTTTAGTCAGATTTCAAAGCTAGACTTTAGGATAAATTCATATGGTAAAAGGAGCAAGGAATGGAAAAACACTTTTTCATAAATGCATAGTGTTTTCAAACATTCACGAGTAAAACCACAGAGATTCTCCAGTCGTTTTGCAGGACTACATGGCTGTTATTTAAAATAGGTATAGTTTGTAAACTTAGATTTGATTTTTTTCAGATGAATCATGTATTACATTATCCTTGTGTTTTTAAGTGTGTATATTTTATTTGAAAAACATCAGGGTTCCAATTTCACATGTGGTATAACAGCTGTATTCTAACTTCAATTCTTATATATCACTTAGTCAATACTGTCAAGAAATATTCATTATTTGTTCTTCGCTGTGGATCATCTGGACAACACTCCTCTCTAAACAAATCCAAGTTATTCTACAAGAGACCATGATTTATCATGTAGATTTTCCTTCTTACATGATCACTGTTATGTTTTAGATGACTTGTCTATGTACAGCACTTTTTAGTAACAGTCAATTCAAAATGCTCTTTCAGTTTTACAGTTTACAAATTTATGCTCCTATTTTCCTGTTCCTTGTTGCTTTATATTACCAAATGTCTTTCAGATTTACTGTGCTTCATCGATAAGAGAGGTCTTATAACATGTCTCAGAACTGCTTGCTCAATATTACTACTCATAAAGATTACGTTGGTCTGAGAGTGACAGCTTTTTCATTCTACTAACAACTTCCTTTACACAAGAAATTACAAAGATTTAATTTTTTTCTGCTATTGCAATAAGGATAACGAGACTTAATTATGTGCCCATTACTTTCAACTAAGCTTTTTAAGAAAAATAGTATTTATATATTTTTCTTTAACTAATGTGAGGGCTTCTCTACAACGTATCCATACTGGAAAATGATAACTTATATTTGCACAATGGGAAATGTCGAGATTTTTTGCATATAATTTGTTTATCAGTTTAAAAAAACCTAAATTGCAGGATAAAAATACAGAACAACTTTGCTTGATGGCAAAAAATTATACAAAATCAACTGTAATTCAGAAAAAACTTTGTTATTGAAAATAATGAGCCCTTTACTGTTGCACAGCTCATTATGATTGATAAAGAAGTAGTGAAATCCTTCAGTTATATTACTGAACTATCTTTTTTCTAATGGCATCTTTCAGATTTTGAAATAGAAAATTAGCTGGCAATGAGAGTCTCAGAAGATGGGGGAAAAGAAAGAAAAGTCCCTAGAATTACTTATATTAGCCCATGGGAAACTCATGACATGATGTAATTTGACCAGTTCTTACTTAAAATGTGAGTATTGCTAGAAAATATTTTAACAGAGTGGATTTGCAATGTATTTTTTTAAAATATTTATAATATTTAAAAATTTAAATTATAATTTTAAATTATAATTTTCAAAATTTATTTTTTAAATATTTTAATAATTTGCTCTCTATTAATTTTCACAGACACTGGGAACGAGACACACTTTAGAGAAGAGAGCAGGCTTATCAGGAATTTCCTCCAGACCTCTCAGTGTAAAAATGCATGCCTAAGTACTGCCGTCACCTCCAGAACATAAATGTATGCCTAGTGGTTTTGGAATGTAATATTATTTTAAATTATTTTAAAAGCTGTTATTTTGGCATGTCCTTTCTTGGACATTTCAATAACTGAAAAACAGGTGGAAGAATGTAATATAATATTTCTAGATTTGTGCATCAAGGTACTGCAATGATAATTTGATAATAAATTTATTCAGTAAAAAATTTTCCCCAAATGCTATTAACAAAGCTGAAGAGAGAAGTTTCCTTCCCCCTGTACTGTCACACAGAATTCCATCAAAGTGAAATCTGAAAATCCTACTCAATGTTGCGTTCATGACTTGGAAAACAACAGAAGCAACCTAACCCTTTGTGCTGGTTAACTTTCTTTACATAGCTAGGCTATGTTTTGGATTTGGGCTGAAGATATAGGTAATATAGAGATGGTTTGGTTATTGCTAAGCACTACTTGCACAACATCAAAGCATTTTCTACCTCTTACACTGCCCAACTGAGGAATTTGCTGGGGTTGCATGTGAAAGTCGGAGGAATCACAGCCAGGACAGTTGACCACAACCGAACAAAGGGATATTCCACACCATATGACATCATGCCCACCACCACCATCACCATATGACATCATGTATAAAATGGAGGGAAGGAGAAATTGGGGATGCTCAGTGTTTGTCTGCTCAAGTAACTGTTACACGTGATGAGACCCTGCTCTATTCAAGATGGCTGAATGTCCCATGCGAAGTGGTGAATTAATTCCATGGTTAACTTTGCCTCTGTGTGTGGTTTTTGCTTCATCTATTAGACTGTCTTGCTGTCTTTATCTCAACACACAAGATTTCTTATTTTCAACCTTCTTATTCTTTCCTATGTCATATAGGTGGCGGGGGGGTAGGGGGTGGAGGAAGAGAAGTGAGAGAGTCTCTGTGTAGGGTTTAGCTGCTGTCTGGGTTAAACCATGACAAACATCCAAAAAATGAAAATTTTATATTGAGATGAAAGAAAAGACACAGTCACACTTCTTTGTTACAGCTTTTGTAATAACTAGCTCCCTTAGGCATCTGTTAAGAGAATTATTTAGCTAGTTCTCTTACACAGTGTTTAGCATTTTATGTCGCTTCAATGGCTTTTCAATAGGTTAGCAGGTAAGCTATTTAACATGAAGAAAAGGAGTTCAAGGAGGACAATGAATTCTTACCTAAGTTATGATATCAACTGTTCTTGATTCAACGGGAAGCCTTTTCAAATAGCCATGTAGTTTAGGTGTGGGCCTCCAAATCTCAGTTCAGAAGCAGCTAATACTTTCTTTTTAGCAAACATGCATATTAAGTTTTCTAAATGTATTTTCAGATATTGCAGTGATCTTAGAGCCTGATATACGCTTGTTTTGAGGAAGACTTTAAAAGAAAAAGGTTATTTTCAAATACAATTTCCACCTATTGTTTAAATCTGGTCCTTCTATTTATTTACTGGAAATTTTAGGGTATGCACAGTTTAACTTCAGTCAATGACATGTAGATGCTCAATTATAAAAGATATCTGATATTTAAACCCAGGGATGTTCTACAAGTAAAGACTTAAAAAAAAATTTAAAAAAAAATTTAAAAAAAGAAAGAAAAAAAGGGGAAAAAAGGGAAAAAACTAAGAAAACCCTCACAAATGAAAACCATCTGGTTCTGGTTTGAAGATTCTGGACATTCATTTGACACCATAGGCTTTGAAATGCTCAAAAGTAACACAGTGAGGTTTCCTTGCCAAGATCTTTGTATCTCATTTTGCTGTTTATACTGCATTACGGGAAACTTAATTTAGTGTTCACACATTATTATAAGCCCTTTTGCCTTTTTTTCTTCCTTAAATTACATATAATAATCATGAACATAGCTAATAAAGCAAAAATGACAGGCTTGTGTATGGTATTTTATATAATGTGCAGTTTCATTTGGATGAGGGTGGCATTGACAACAAATTAAGTAAATATTGGCAAACAGCAGTCTTTCAGTTGAATATAAACTGGCACTGCTGTCACGCCCATCTGTCCAGACAGGCTGTGGGAACATTGATTATGTCCTGCTACAACCTTTTTTCAAAAATGTCAAATGCTGTCCTTTATCAGACTCAGAAAACAGCGGTTTTCTATTTCTACTTCAAAAAGAGAGAAAAATACGTTAATGCTATATAAAGTAAATATTTTTGCCAATTAAGAACAACTGTCCTTGGCTAGTTAATTAGCATTGCAAGTCTGCCAGTAAAGCTGTGCTTCTCTCTTTGTGCACCAATGCCATTAATAAATTATCTACTCTCTTAATTGTCCTTGTTTTTGCTTACTTAGGGACCGTTGATCTTTCAAGTAAAATTCCAAACACTACATTTTTTTCAAATTCAAAATCAAACAGGTAGATGCAGCTGGAAAATACTTTTATCATAAAGGCAGTCAGAATAGAGTTGATCATGGATATTCCTCCTGCATAAAACTACAGAGGGTCTTAGTTTCTGATGACATCAAAACCATGTGGAAGTTGCAGTTCTCATTTTTATCACACACTAGTGCTGAATACTGCCTTTAGTCTATAGACCACAGACCTAAGGGTTTTCGGAGTCTTTCATACATATACTTCATTAGTTTGACCAATGCTTTTACCATCCAAGTATTTTTCTTCTTCCCTTGCAAAGACCAAGGGTTTTCCCCCACTTCTTACTCAGTATTTTTGATGTTTCTTCTTTTTGTTTTTTACTTAATTTTGTGTGTTTCTTTGTTTCTGTCTTTCAATCACATTTTTGGCAACATTTCATTCCTAGTTTGCCTTTTTAAGACACAAAGTCTAAAACAAAAGATATTTTCTCTTTCAGGTTTCAAAATTCACTGCCTTCAGAAGCATTGTCTGCAGTTTTTTTGCAGCCACATGTGAAGACAGGCCACAACTGTGTAACTTCAGAGTGCTTAAAGGTTAGTAACCACTGGGAAGAGAGGACTGAACCAAATTCTTTCCTCAGTAAACCAAGAGTATGAAAGAGATGTTGGAGCAGTAGCACCAGAATTCCCTGTAATAAGGAAGGGTGGTCTTTGTCAATGGGATGGCATCCAGAAAATATCCTTCTGCCCATTTTATTTCCACCTCTGAGAAGGTGAGTTGATCTCATCACTCTGGTTCTTCAAAAGTTTTTACATAGAGGATAATATAGGTATACATATATAAGAAAATAGGCTGTCTCAACATTGTCTTTTTTGAAGTGTTAGAGCATCATTTAACATTTGGCTTTGTGTTAAAGAGAACTAATACAAGCTGCTGTAAGATTTGTATTTGTGGGAATTCTTAATAAAATTGAAAGGATACCTGCAGTGGATATTATTACTTGATGTGCAAGTAATATATGTATAGAAAACCTGGCAACTTAAGCCCTTTCTTAAAAATTCTTCAATCTTTTAGAGCTGTTTCACTTCTATATTTAAGGAACGTTTGTAGAAGCTGTAGTTTTTTATGGATATAATGATGATGAAACTAATAATATGATGTTCTACTGTCCTTGAATCTCATAGCTAATTTGCCACACTTCTTTCACGGGAAGTTTGTTTTGTTCTATATTATCGACAGAATTTCCCCACTACCAGCAAACAGTTCCATTTCAAAGTTAATACTAAATATGTAAATTAGTATGCATATGCATAAAGTTATTTCTCACACATTTTAATAATAAAAATTATAATAAAAATATCAAAGTAGCCATACTAATGCAAACTCTATGCTCATCCTGCATTTTTATCCTTCTGGCAGTATAGATGATTTTGATTGTGGAAGATCTCTTTATACCAGTACCACCTTTACCCTAGATGTATGTCATAGTCAAATGCACCGGAAAAAAAGAAGCTGAGAGTTGCCAATATTTTTAAAAAGGCATATTGAATACAAGATATTGAATTCACTTTTCATCAGTGGGTGCAACCCATTCGCTAATGTAAAAGCAAGTAGCTGTGCAAGACCAAGCCTGGCTATGACTTCCTTCTTTTCCAGGGAAGTGTGTTAAAACAGTGAAACCAGGACCAAAAATATGTTTAAAACTTCCAGATAATTATAGGTTTTGCAACTTTTCACTAGGCTATTTTTTCCTTTAATCTTCTCCCTTTTTTCATTCCTAGTTAGTAAAATATCTGCTTTCAAGTGAAAATACAAGGGAATCTTTTTATTGGTTCGTTAATCAGTAATGAGTGGGTCAGACAGGTCAGAAATTCTTGTAGTATTTTCTCCCACTTATATTTTTTTTCCCTCATCTTTCTTTCTCTGAATAGTGTTTTTATTTTTCCTTTTCATAATAGAAAGTTAAAGGAGTTTAAAGAAAGTTACACTTTTTAATCTACTTTTCCAATGAGAGATTTTTCACATCCACTGCTCTACATTATAAATGAGAAGTCATTTTCCTGAATTTTCACTGCAGCCACTAAAATCCTTCTTGCAACATCAAAGTGCACTCCTTTATTTTGATTTTCAGTCAGATGTTTGTAGTTAGTAGATAGTCCCTTTGCAGGTGGTCACACATTAAATCTTTTTGTCTTTCAGTGATGCTAGATCTATCTCCATTTCTTCCATTGTCCTCAAAGTACTGACACTTTGCTTGCTGCAGTGTTTCACAGACAAGAAAAGAAAGCGCCACAGGCATATTATAGGAAACAGAGGTTCCTGGGAGGCAGCTGGAAAAAAGGAAAAAAGCTTACAAAAAAGCATAGGTCAAGCTCTGTGCAAAGGACAGTGTCTCTTTCTAACATGATTTTACTTTTCTGTAAAACAAGTTGGTTAATTAGGACTATCCTCTCTCAAAAATATGCTCTATCTCCACAGGAATGTTTCTTAATGGAGCTCCTGGACTTCTGTATTGGATTTGTTCAGCTGTAGTTTTCCTCTTTAATTGAAACTGGACTAAAATGAAGTAAAAAGCATGTTGAAGATGCTGCTTCCTTTTTGGTGGCTATTTCTGTGTGATAGTTATCAAAATGTGCAGAATTACTTTCTTCTTAATCTTTATTCTCACACAATGTCACTAATGTGTCATACTCAGAGCCATCTACATTGATCAACCAGCTGAAATAAACCCTGATCCTCATGAATTTCAGTTTGGGTAGCAGCTCTCCTTTGATGACACAAATCCAGTCCCACTGATTGTTTTGGCCATTTGATTTTTTTTTTTCCCCTGGAGTAGATGTAGCAAAGAGAAGTCATGACTAGGCAGTCACAGCTCCAATACCAAACAAAACTCCCCAAGTTTCAACAGGATAATGAATGCCACATTGGTAGGGACTTGTAAAACAGGGAAAGAACAACATAAACGAGGATTTATTCCGACTACTCAGTCCTAGCTATTGACCTAAATCACTGGCATGATAGTAATAACTGGTGATCGATTTGGTTTCTAATACAAGGTAAACCCTGAAATTTTGAAGTCTTACAGGAGATAAGTAAAAGAGTTGCATAGGACAGACTTTGTTACTGCCCAAAGAATTTCGTGCAGTGCTTAATTAGGTGTAGGAGAGCTCATCTGTTATTTACAGAATGCCATAAACATAGTGAGAGTTTTGAATGGATAGCAGGAAGAAAAATAAAGTTCATAAACATGCACTGCATTATTTTGTTTAAATAAACCTAGTTAGAGTACTAAATATCTAGAATCCAACTAATTACCCAACTTCATTTAGGAAAGGAGAAATTATTGTAATTCAGAAGGACAGAACTAGATGATGACTTCTGGATAAAAATTGACAGCATCAAACACAAATAGCCATTTAATCCCAACTCCACCCTGAGACAATTACAAACCCTCTGATTATCTGAACTGATTAACATTCTATCAAAGCTTGTGTCCTTGTTTCTTTCATTACTACTGTTTATTTTCAAGGAAAATATCTCCATTTTTGTCATCCCAGTCGTTGTGTATGTAGCCCAAAGAAAGGTTTTTCTTGATTTTTTTAGCCCTATAATCCAGTAATTCAATATGTGAACTATGAATACTACAGTTTCTATTTCTGATCTTTCATTTCCTATGTGGTCTGTAAGTAACATCTAAAACTTTCTCCATCTTTATTCTTAGGTTCTTGGTTTTTGCCCTTCCTACTGGGAAAATGTGTCCTGTTTTCACTTTGGAAAGACTGTCACTGTTGGAATATTTCTGCCGGATTTAGAGAATACCATAAGATTTACAGATATTCCTGCTCAGTACTGCACATTTATCCATAATACACCATAGGTTTTTGCTGTAAATATGTCTGTGCTAATGGTTAACAAGCATTGCCTTTCCAAAAATCTTATTTTCTGGTTAACTGTTTCATTTTGGTCTTTTTTGCCACAATTTTACCTGTGATTACTTTGCTGCATCTCTCATTGACATTATTGTTGCACTATGTGTTTGTTTATAGTTGGTTGACTCAATATTTCCTTTACAGCTGTGGTCTTTTAATGGTCACATTCCTGCTAGTGTGTTTGTGTTTCAAATCCTTATGATTTTTATTGTTTCTTCTAAATCATTTTAAATTCTTATTTTTAGCTTGAACCATAAGCAGCTGAAAACATTTGCAGACATCTGGGAAAATTTTATTTCAATCATTTACAATATTTTCTATTGTGCATAAAGAATTTCTACATCCCTTAAAAGCCACCTTTTCATGTTCTTTGTTCCTGGACATTACAATAGATATCCTTTATAAACAGATATTCTTTATCAATAGATATTCATTTATGTTCAATTATCACTGGTTTGCTCTTGCCTGGACCTTGCTTTCCCTGTATTTCCCATGACAGTTAGTCTTTTCACACACATGCACAGCAAATTTCAGCAACACCAGTTTTGGAAGAAATAGTGTTGTCACTGTAGAGCAAGAAGGAAGACACACAGCCACTGAGGTTAAAGCAGCAGCAGCAGCAGCAGCCAGCTTTATTATTGTATTCCTCTTTATATGTGGTAAGAACCAATCAGGTGTTAAACCACCCCTCGAGGTAATTGGTTAGAGCCCCACAACATCCAATTCCAAAACACACTCGGTCTAGAACCAAAACATCTCAGGACAAACAACAGATGTCCAAGCGTTATCTTCTTGTTTTGCATAGTTTGCATGGGAAAGAAAAATTTCTCAAAAGACTCTCTACAGCCACGTCTATGACTTTCTCATTTAAATCAGACTAGTACTTACAGCAATTTACTTTTTGCCTTTTGTCTTAGTTTTCAAGCAAAAGAAAGAGGACTAGCTATTCCTTCTTGCAGCTTGTCATGGAGCACTGAGGGCTGGCTACTCTGCATCATCATGGACATCCAGATCCAGAGGGCTGGGGGTGGTCTGAATGGCCGGGCCAGGTATGCTGTACTAAGATCTGCCTGAAAATCTGTGTGGCACGTAGCTCACAAAATATTGCCATTTCTCCAAGGGTTGATGGTGAGTCCATAAACTCAGTGAACAGCCCAGAATTAGCCATAACCAAAACATTATCTCAAAATAGAACTCACATCCACCTAATCACCTCTGCTTGAACAACCAGCTGCAGACAGCCTTCTTGTGATGCACCTTTCAGGAGAAATCTGGGCTTAGCAAACCCTGGGCTTTCTTCATGCAGAGATCACCTACACAGGCAAGCCTGTGGAATTGTCATGCACACAATAGCCATGAACTGATGTATTGCACAATTTTACAACACACTTCATTCAGATACTTATTTATAGCTTTTTTATGTAAGGGTAAGGTTTACAAAAGCAAATAATATTATAGCCAAGTCTGGGACATTTATTGTCTTATGACACTAAATTGGCTTGGACATCCATTCCTAGGAACTTTGTGACTTCTCTCAATGCTTACTATGCTTACTTATGTCACTTTTTTAGTTATTATTACTATTATTAATTTTTTTGTATTTTGAATAGGTTGAAAAGTTCAGCTAATGTTATACAGCAAAAAACACACAAAGAAGTATTTTCCTGACGGAAAGATTTAGGCAGGGAGCACACCAAAAAGGTACATTTACACCAGAGACCACAAGAAAAGACAACCTAAATATAAGCTTACATATATTTCATGTATGTTCTTTACAAAATCTCTATAGCTGACATAAATTTCTGATCTCTAAGAACACCAGCAGATTTAGGCAGATTTACCTCAGTAGAGGAGCTGACCTATCTGACAACTCCTTCTCCTCCTCTCATCTTATACAAAAAGAGAAACACTACAACACTTTCTACTGAAGTTTCACAATTGTTCTGACTGCAATTTTAAGCCCTTTGCTTGCTCAGCAGTCTTTCATCTGTCTCCTGTCTCTGTTTGCCAAATACAGGGATAAGGTGTTGGGGGTGCGTTTTGTAGTGCTGAAGCAAAGTTACTAAAATTCATGGAACTATTTTCATTAGGCAACCAGACTGTACTCCCTTATGTACAGAATATATACAATATATATTCTTGGTTTTTTCCTTTAATCTTTTAAAATTACATATTTTAATTAACAGGAAATTAATATTCAGTTATCTTTCAGTAGCTAAAAAACCTACACTCCTTTTTAGGGCATACCTAATTAGAAAAAATAATGTTATAATCTAAAGCATTTTATAATCTACATTACCCCTAAAAGAGCTCATTACCTTAGAAACACAAGTGTCTTACTAGAAAAGATGCTCCATCCCAAGAGTCCAATACTGAAGGTTTTTAGCTAACTTTGTCAGGCCCTCCAACACAGAATATTAAGACACGAATTGAAACTATTCTCTACTAAAAGCTACCTTTTCTAGGGGATGTTGCTTCTACAGTGTCATTGATTAATTGTGAAATATAGTTAGAACATTTGTAAGTCAGACCCCAATGCAATGGGACACATATAGGGGAGGCAATCTGCATGCGTCTCACAAATTCTTTGAAGCTTATCGAACAGTGGAGGCAAACAAATATGACAGTACATGACAGGATGTATTTGTGTGGACATAAGACATGGGCTGGTATATATAGGCATGATATGTAGCTCTCCTAGTATATCTTCCATTTTTTCCTCAGCATATTGTAGCCTTCTGAGTAACAGCAAATCCTCTTCTCAAAATACACACCATCTGCATGTAATCTTCCGCACATACCCTTTTGTATTTTTTTTTCCTTGTTAATAGTTGTACTTATTTTTCATACATATCCTATCTAGGTCTATACATTTTATGTTGCTTTCTAAAAATCATAAACGGAGAAAAAAGTACTGAAAAATCTTTTCTGCTGACCTACAAAAGCATGTAATTCCTTTTGCACAGAAAGAGTACACCATCTCACTCCAATTGCATCTTTATGTGAAGAGACAGCAGTGGGAGGAGAGACGTGTTCTTGAAACATCTTCACAATCTTGATGTTCGTGCTTCACATAGTACTTAAAAGATATATATTACGTTTTTTCTGTGAACTCTGTATCTGTCTTACAATGGAGGACTTCAGATTTGTCAGACTTAAAACAGCTCCCCTGAAAATTTCAGCTAGAATCAGCATTTTCTTCAAGGCATTGTCTGAAGTGGTATTAGTAGTTATTCATGCTTTTGCTTTGATTTGCTGGTTAGATGCCCCAAACGAGATGTATGCACACAAAATCACATATTTCCAAGGAACACTTTTGATGAAATTATCCTCACACTTACATGAATGATTAATTATTTTAGATATATGCTACGTATTTGATTAAGGAAGGAAAACGGGCAATGGAAGCTGGTAGTTTCATAGGTTTTTGCTGATTTTATTTACTTATCTATCTTTTTTCCTGAGAAACTTAAAATATAATCTGCTTATATATCTGACCATGGATGATTTTAGTATCTCGAATGTACTAGAGATAATCCTATCTGACAAGCTGAAAAGCTTCCTCTTCCTTGAGGACAGGGCTAATGCTTTCAGCCCTCAGGTGTTAATGTGTTTTAGCCCATCTTCTCACAACATGCTCATCTCTTATAATTAATTAATTTGCCCCTCTTTTCTTGTGTGGCTTTTTATATTAATAATTTAAAATGCAGGAGCAGATATATTTATTGCAAGCACTTTTCTCATATCTTCAGATGGGCTGTTCTCCTTTCCACAAGTGTTGAAACCCTGCATGGTGATCCAGACGATAGTGGCAAATCAGCATGGCAATATGAACCATATTACTTTTCTGCAGTGGTGTCATTATTATTACATACTTTTGAATTTATCTTTTCTAACAGTGTTACTTTGACAATATTACAGGACACTGAACCACTGTATACTCCAGATGAGAGCTCACTCCTTTTGTGAGTTATCCCAAATTGAAAAGTGGTTAGTTTCAAGGTCACTATTTTGAACAAGTGTTATCAGTCCATACTGAAACAACATGTTGCTAAAGTCTAAAATATTAAAATAACTTCCCAGAACACCAAGCTGAACCCCTCTAACATCCACTTTTTCATAAAGCAAAGATATTCCGTCATTGAAGTGGAACTGTGTTTTACCTCTAATGTTTCTATGTGAAGGTTAGGATGGGTCCAGAATAGGATGGGTCTGATGATAACAGAAACTTATAATTTCTATTACTAACATTTATTCATTACCAAATTCTGGTTTTAGGCAACATTTCCACATTTCATTATTTATGTCCATGTGCTTGTAATTAGAAAGAATGATTTTTCTAAGCTTCTGCTTTGCTAGCATGACTAATTACAAAAAACTCCACATATTTAAAAGTTCTGTATTTATATCTTTTCCTTTTCCTAATTGGTCTAACAGAGTTTCTATATGTTTTTTACAAGTGTTTCTTATTTTTGGAGCATACATAAAGTGTTGCACAGAATAGAATTTTTAGAATAAGATTTCCCTTGCCACTTTTGTTGACTTGGTGCTTCATGTTTGATGGAAAAGCAACAGCTAGATCTTCCTCCTCCATAGGATATTTAACAAGATATCAAAGATTTTATTGCCTAATCTTGGATTTATATTCCATTTCTAGCTCAAATATTTTCACAAATGCATGTGCAGAAACTTAAAAAATGGTTTTATGTTTTGAAACAAGTGAAAATTTTCAAAGTGTTCCATCTCTTTGGTATACAACTAAAATACAGAAGCATGGCTCTTTCAGTTTAAAAGGCAAATAACAATTTGTGCTAAAATAGAAACAAAATTCCATAATGTTAACAGAGAAGATGAATATTTGCTAAAATTACTACTTATATAGGTTAAGTATTGGGATAGCAAAGTCAATACAAATATGAAGTGATCACAAAAATTATTCTTTACTTTGTTTGAGCCTTATACACTATTCAAACCATGCAGCAAATACAGATTTCACATCTACTGTCAAATCTGGGAAGTGTAGGAAGAATCAGAAGACTTTATATGCGAAAGCCCATCTAACTTTCAATGTACGTCAAGCTTCTAATAAAAGGATGCCTTCAAAAGGAGGAATAGGAAATATTTTCAGAGCAGAAAGAATTAAAGCATTTAGATTTTGCTGTACAAAGTGTATTTTTAAATTCACATAAAATAGTTAAATATGCATGGTACATATTAAAAAAAACTTTAATATTTATTAAGGTGAAAATTATCACAGTTTGCTAGATTAAGTAAAGTTAGTAAGATTCCACACTTGAATAAAGTACACAGTCAACTAAAATTTTAAAGTCTACCCTCACCGACATAACTGAGCGTATAGAGTATGTGTTTCCTGCTCTTCTAATGACCCAGCAATGTGATATAGAGTGTAACTTCCTGTCCTTGTTTGAGACCAATTTAGGAGAAAACCCCTTTCAAATAGAAGGCAGCCTTCACCAGCCCCTCCCCTAACAGGTTCAGGAAGAACTCTCTCAGGAGAAAGTGAGAAAAAAACTCCTTTTTATTCACACAATATGCATGTATACATAACACAGACAGAAAACAGAAATAGAAACCATGAAAACCCTGAGAATGAATAATGTCAGATTATAAACCCCTGAAAAGGGAGAAAACCTCAGCAGAGAGTCCCAGAGTGCCTTCTGTTGGATGATCCCTGAGGGTGAGGTCTTGGCAGAGGCTCCACCACCAGGCCTCCACAGGCCAGGGGGTGTGTGCACCGGTTGTCTCCGGAAGAATTAGCCCCCAGTCCCAGGAGATGGCACAGGTTCAAAGAAACAAAGAAAAAGACAAAAACTGGGGGAAAAACTGGCCAAAAAGGCAAGGGGGAAAAAAAAAAACAGAAGGACAAAAAACCTCTCCTTCTGTCTGCTGTGCCGACCTTGCCCACCGAAGCTGAGAAGAAGGGAAGATCCCAAGGGAGTCACCTTATTTATAAGTAGTCTGTTGGGAGGAAATCTGCTTTCTTCCATGTGGTAACATAACCCTGTACTGAAAGCTCTGCTGACGATGGGAATACAATATTGTGCAGAAATGACACAGTCACCCCAAGACATTCCACCCCTTATCCATATCGTCAGCTTAGTGCCCAACCAATATATTCTACCTCTACACACATATACATTTACACATATGTACAGATAGTGACAGTGACATTCAACAAACAGCGGTATTCACATGTGGCCCCCACCCAACATCAGATCTCCCTGTGGCACACAATGTGTTGTTCCATTTTTCTGCATTAC
>VZRZ01003624.1:29054-64133 GCA_013398175.1 Climacteris rufus
TTCTCTCGGGGGTACCATGCCTCCAAAGGCATTTTCTTGTTTTTCTAGGCCCAGGATGGTGTTCTGGGCGGTGGCGTGGGGCACAGGGTAGGTCTCCAACCATCCTGTGCTGGCTTCCACCATTGTGAGTACGTAGAGCTTGCCTTGGCAGGTTTGAGGCAGTGTGATATAATCAATCTGCCAGGCCTCCCCATACTTATATTTGGACCACTGACCCCCATACCACACGGGCTTTACCTGCTTGGCCTGCTTGATCGCAGTGCATGTCTCACAGTTGTGGATAACTTGAGAGATGCTGTCCATGGTTAGATCCACCCCTCTGTCTCATGCCCACTTATAGGTGGCATTCCTGCATTGATGGCCTGAGGCATCATGGGCCCATCGAGCTAGGAACAACTCTCCCTTGTGTTGCCAATCTAAGTCTATCTGGGACACCTCTATTTTTGCAACCCGATCTACCTGCTCATTATTTCTGTGCTCCTCATTAGCCCTACTCTTGGGGACATGGGCATCTACATGGTGGGCATCTACATGGTGGACCTTCACAGGTAGCTTTTCTACCTGGGCAGCAATGTCTTTCCACTCTTCAGCAGCCCAGATTGGTTTTCCCCTATGCTGCCAATTAGCCTTTGTTCATTTTCTCTGCCAACCCCATAGAGCATCGGCTACCATCAATGAGTCGGTGTAGAGATAGAGCTTTGGCCAGTTTTCTCTTTCAGCGATGTCCAGGGCTAACTGAACAGCTTTGAGTTCTGCAAGTTGACTTGATCCACCTTCTCCCTCAGTGGCTTCCACAACCTGTTGTATGGGGCTCCATATGGCTGCTTTCCATTTTCGTTTCATCCCTACAACCCAACAGGAACCATCAGTGAAAAGAGAATAGCGTGTTTCTTCTACTGGCAATTGGTTGTATGGAGGAGCCTCCTCAGCACGTGTCACTTGTTCTTGCTCCTTTTCATCAATGACATCAAAGTTTTCACCTTCAGGTCAATTGGTAATTATTTCCAGGGTCCCAAGGTGATTTGGATTTCCAATGCAGGCATGCTGCTTGATGAGGGCAATCCATTTGCTCCATGTGGCATTGGTGCCGTGGTGGGTAGAGGGAATTTCTGCTTTGAACCTCCACCCCAGCACTGGTAGTTGGGGTGCCAGGAGGAGTTGTGCTTTAGTGCCTATTACGTCTGAGGCGGCTTGGACGCCTTCATAGGCTGCCAGGATTTCCTTCTCTGTTGGAGTGTAGTTGGCTTCAGACCCTCTATAACTTCGGTTCCAGAACGCCAATGGTCAGCCTCAAGTCTCACCAGGCACCTTCTGCCAAAGGCTCCAGGACAGACTATGGCTCCCAGCTGCAGAGTAGAGCATGTTCTTCACTTCTGGTCCTGTCCTACCTGGGCCAAGAGCTACTGCATGACTGATTTCCTGCTTGATCTGCGTAAAAGCTTGCTGCTGTTCAGGACCCCAGTGGAAGTTATTCTTTTTGTGGGTAACCAGGCTTACGATCTGGCTGTATTCAGGAATGTGAATTCTCCAAAAGCCTATGGCACCTAGAAAAGCTTGTATTTCCTTCTTGTAGGTGGGCGGAGATATTGCTGTGATCTTATTGATGACTTCGATGGGAATCTGATGCTGTCCATCTTCCCACTTCACCCCCAAGAACTAGATCTCTTGAGCAGGTCCCTTGACTTTATTCTTCTTGATGGCAAAACCAGCTCTCAGAAGAATCTGAATAATTTTCTCTCCCTTCTCAAACAATTCTGCTGCCATGTTCCCCCACAAAATGATGTCGTAGATGTACTGCAAATGCTCTGGAGCCTCACCCTTTTCCAGTGCAGCTTGGATCAGTCTGTGGCAGACAGTGGAACTGTGCTTCCAACCTGGGGCAATCGATTCCAGGTGTACTGGACGCCCCTCCAGGTAAAGGCAAACTGAGGCCTACACTCTGCTACCAGAGGAATGGAGAAGAATGCATTGGCAATGTCGGTTGTGGCGTACCACTTCACTGCTTTGGACTCCAGCTCATACTGGAGCTCCAACATGTCTGGCACGGCAGAACTCAACTGTGGTGTCACTTCATTTAAGGTGCAGTAGTCCACTGTCAGTCTCCACTGCCCATCAGTCTTGCACACAGGCCAAATGGGACTATTGAAGGTTGAGTAGGTTTTGCTGACCCACTCTCTCCAGCTCTCAAATCATCTTGTGAATAGGAATCATAGCATTTCCAGTTGTTCAGTACTGCTGGCAATGCACTATTGAAGTGGCAATCGGTACTCGTTGTTCTTCCCCCTTTGGAAGACCTACTGCAAATGGGTTCTCTGACAGTCCCGGCAAGGTGTTCAACTGCTTAACACCATCTGTCTCCACAGCAGCTATCCCAAATACCCACCTGAGTCCTTTTGCATCTTTGAAATACCCACTTCAGAGGAAGTCTACGCCCAGAATGCATGGGGCCTCTGGGCCAGTTGCAATGGGGTGTTTCTTCCACTTATTTCCAGTCAGGCTGACCTCAGCTACTACCAGGGTCAAATCCTGTGATCCTCTCGTCACACCAGCAATAGAAACGGATTTGGTCCCCACGAGTCACGATGGGATTAAGGTACACTGTGCACCTGCATCAACGAAGGCCTTCATACTTTTGTGGCTCTGCTGTGTCAGGCCAGTGAATCCACACAGTCCAAAAAACATTATTTTCCCCTACCTCTCCCTGGCTAGAGGCAGGGCCTCTGTAACACTGATCTTGTGAGTACATATGGGAGGTACCTTCCAGTGGATCAGAATCTTGCCTATGGGAGACTGGCACTGCACTCACTCTCACTGACTTCCTGTGTCCTTTTCCCTTTAGTTCCTGTACTCAGGCAGCTAGGTCACGGGTAGGCTTCCTGTCCCACTGTCTCATGTCTTCTCCATGGTCACGCAGGAAATACCACAAATCGATCCATGGGAGTTATCTGCTCTCTCTCACTAGGGGACGTCTGCAACTGGTAACAGTGTCTTTAGTCTGTACCACTGAGATTTGGAGAAAACCCTCTTTTATCTCTTTACTGAGTTTCTGGTGATTCTCCTCTATCCTATCTTCCACCTTCTGCAGATGTGTTTCCACAGCTGAGATTCTTGCATGTGTTGGGCCCTCCACAGTGTCTGCATATGCTCGAAGCTTCCTCGTCATATCACGCATGGTTTCGTTCCTGTTTGCTGGCTTCACCGTTGCTAAAGCAGAAGTGTATTCCTTTGGTCCAAGTCGTATGACTCTTAGCCAAATTGCTGGTGTAACTTCTACTAAGTCTGGATACCTATTACGTGTCATATCATCTGAGAAGACAAGCTCTACCATCCCCAATTCTCTTAAGCACTGAACCGCTTGTTCTAGGTCACCCCAAGACCCTTCCATAGTCTTCAGTCCAGTTGGAGAGAGAAAAATGTTCTTCAAAATTTGGTTCTATATTAAAAAGTATCATTTTTTGTAGTAACTCTGAACTGCTGCTCAGGACTCTGTTGATCCCGAGAGATGCATTAGATACAGCAAAAGGATTTATTGAAAAACTCAGTATCATCAGAGCAATAGATAAAACAGGTCATTGGGGCAGTTCCATGAATGAAGTAAAAATAAAAAGAAAGGAAGCAACCAGAAGAGAACAAAAGAATCAACAGCAGAAGCAATGCTGAAGAGCATTTTGAACATGTACCATTTGCTGCCTATTATTTTATTTGCATCCTAATATTTCAGTGTTGATGTTTCTCCAAAGGATAAATAGTCTTTGAGAACTAACAGAAATTTCTAGTGGCTTCTCCCAGATAATAAGGAAAAGCGTATACCAATACAGTAACTGACAGGTTTATGATATCATAAAATCTGAGTGAGGATTAGCATGTCCAATGCCCATGGAATTTTTCCAAAGTGGTTTAAGAAAGTGGCATGTTTACTAAATATTTTTACAGAGGTCAGTTTTGGAAATTCAGAGATTGTAGCACCCCAAATTTTTTCTTTTTCTTTCTTTTTTTGTAGTCACATTTGCAAACATACAGAAGGTTCAAATTCACTATCTGAAAAATAAGAAAGCTTCAAGAGTTGTAAAAGTTTCTACTGTGTTCAACTGTTCCTCAACATTTTTCTTGATTTATTTATTATTCAGAATAATAAATTAACAAATTCTCATTTTGAGGAATAAAAAGCAATAGCTACTCTTTCTGGGTGCTCCATTCAGCAGTAGATTCAGAGGCCAGAGTTTCCAACACCATAAGTACTGAAGTATTTTCTTGGTGACCAAGACATTCAAAATACTCGCTTGAAGTTTACCTTGTACTTGGAAAGTACTTTCTCTTTGAGATGGCTTTCAAGATGCAGTCTGTAATATTATTCGATAGGTTTGTTTGGAAAAGATGCTGATTCCTTCAAAGCTTAAGTCTTGAATTCTTGTATTCTTGTTCTGTTTAGTTTTTTCCTTTTTAGTTTTTTTTCAATTTGGCTTTTATGCTGATACTTTGTGGCACAGTAAAAGGAGAAAGAAGAAAGGAGGAGGAAAAAAGCACAAATTCCTACTCTTGCAACAGACATAAAACCTGCCTTCCTTCATAGCTCATTCACCTACAAGATACTGCACAAAGTGATTTACGTAAATATGAAAAATGGTCTTTTTCTGTTGTTTTATTAAAGGAGTCTTCAGTACTACTAACTAAAGTAATTTAAAGACATTATGAAACCTGTTCACTCTTGCCTGGAGGACTCAGTTTACTCCTTTCTTTTGCAGAACAAACGAGAAATCATTTAATTGACATCAAATGTATTTTATTGTTAAAAATCTTCTGTTCATTATTGAAGATACATGGGGTACTTACTGACATTTCATTAGGAAAGACTAGTAATTTTAAAGAAAAGAAGAAAGATTTCTTAGTATGGAAAAGTTTAATAGCAGGCTAACAAAGTTAAAAAACATAATTCTTCCTCCCAACATCCCTGCATTGCTCTTTGTCAGTGCTGTGTCTGCAATCCACATCAGACAACAGTGTATTGTTTTTATTGTTTCTGAGGCACCTCTGAACAATAGAAAGAAAGTAATTACATATTAGCTGCCAGTTGCTGAATCGTGCAACAAATGGATTATACAATACCTTTTTCTTTTTTTACAAATTAAAAAAGTGTACAAATTAAACAAAGGACATCAAATATAAAAGCTCTGCAGCAGTACAATGTCACTTTATATTTTCTTAGTAGCTTTAATAAAAACAAACAACAAAAAATCTCCATCCAGCTATTTTGCATGTTAGTAAGGATTTAAAAAAAAATATTGACACATGGGAAATAAAATTAAAAATATATAAGACTGTCATTTAGATGAGTAACTCCACCAATTGGTAGCCACTCCGGGGATCAAAAACTCCTGCTTTGTTTTCTCCATGTAATTTTTGTGCAAATATTCTTGTAATTTATTTAGAGCAACTGTAACTTTCCATAAATCAGTTTCACTTTCTTATTCATGCTTGCTTACATCTCTTCTGCAGGTACTCCTTTCTCACCCCCCAGAATTTTGATCTTTCTCAATTTTAATCTTTTTCTCCTTGCTAAAAAATTATTTTAATTGCTCTTTTCCTTGAAGACATCTCATTCATTTGTATTGCTTCTAACAGTTTCTTCTATATGTGCCCTTTGCTGTAAACTACAACAATTTCTATAGAGTCTAATGTCTTGGCAGAGCTGCCATTAAAATATAAGATGCTAGTAACCACAAAAGCATAGCAAAGAAACAGAAAATGTGGAGTTGCACATGGAAGCATGTATGTGCATTTGTGTAATGGAATGCAAGCACAAAAAAAATCAAATTATGTAATATTTGTTTAATTCCAATTTTCTTCACTGCCACCACCATCCACCATATTCTGCCCACTGCCTTGTTTTAAAAATCATCAAGGTAATTTGCTTATATTTTTGTGCCATAAGAAAACAATGTTTAAATCCTCTCCTTGCTTTCTAACTATTCTCCAAGGAGCTTAAAAATCAAAAGAACGTAGAGAGTTTTTACTCAACTTTACACAGAAAAAAATAAGTGAACCCATGAATCTTTTCACTGATTTTGACAGGAAAAGAAGCACCTCTTTGAATACTGAGTCTCCAGCCTTACTGTTTGAACAATGTCTATCACTATAGAAGTCAGTTATGAGATTGCCAGGATAAAAGAAAGCCATGAGGTTTAGGAAGGCACAACTCCAAAAGTTATTTTGAAGCACAACCTTGTGACAGACACATAGAAGAATGATTTAGCATTTAAGTTCAGTGATAAATAATAATCTAGCTATTGACATTGGCTCAGTAAATGGAAAGGGGAATCATCCTTCAGGAGGGACATTGAGATGCTAGAGTTGGTTCAAAGAAGGGCAATGAAGCTGAATGGCCTGGAGCACATCTGATGAGGAGCAGCTGAGGGAGCTGGGGGTGTTTAGCCTGGAGAAAAGGAGTCTCACTCTTTACAATCGCTGAAAAGGAGAGTTCAGTCAGGTCGCCTGTTCTCACAGGCAACCAGAAGCAGTACAAGAGGAGACAGCCTTATGCTGCATTGGGAAGGTTTAAGTTGGACATGACGAAGAAGTTCTTCACAGAAAGGGTGATTAGATATTGAAATGGACTGCCCAGGGGGGTGGTGGAATTCCCATTCCTGAAGGTGTTTAGAGAAAGACTGGATGTGCCACTGAGTGCCATGGTCTAGCTGACAAGATGATATTGGGTCATAGGTTGGACTCAATGATCTCAGAGGTCTCTTCCAACCTAATTAATTCTGTAATTCTCAGAAAGGTGATTATTTTTTTCTTTTCCACCCTTCCTTTTATTTTTTCTTCTTTTTTTTGTTGTTTTCTTTTCTCTTTCTTAACATAACAAACCTAATTTAAGTTACTTAATGGAGTAGATACTTCTCTCCATGAGGAACCAGGAACTTAGGTTCTAACAAGAGAGCGTTGTGGTTTCCTCTATGTTACAGCCACATTTTCCTTTGTGACAGTAGGCTATACAGGGAATGGAAGCCACCATCTTGTGTAAAAGAAATATTTAAACCTAACTTTTTAAATTGTCACTAGAGTCTCATAAAATATGAATTTTCTAATTCTTCAGATATTAATCATTTATTTTAAAATCACTTATTATGTCCTGGTTTCATATGTATGTAATTTATCTTTGAATGGTCATAAAATGTTTATAGATTATTTTCTACCTATTAGGACCTGATAAAATTCCTGTCCATCTTAAATGAGATGGTTTCTCTACCAAGTGTGCATACAAATCTCTACATGAGACAAGTTTTCTGTTCTAAGGATTTTTGTCACATAAGGGGAAGAGAATTTTTTTACAGTTTCATACACATCTTGGAGAAAGTAAGACTAATTAAGAAGAAAAATGGATCATTGCCACATAAAAAGGAATAGTCATTTTATGTCATGAATTTTGATTTGATTATCCAAGAAAAGTAATGAACTCACGTCATGGAAATATCAGTGTTAGTAGACTCTCATTTTTCACTATCAAAGGGGGGAAATAATTTCTAACAGTATATCAAAAGGAACTTCATTTTAGCATTGCTTGTTGTAAGTATCAAAGAACCTCTCAGCGTTGACAGTCTCTAAGTTTCTGTAAGACTGAAAATTTTGAAGTATAGTACAAAAGAGGAAATACTCTGGTAGCTGATAAGACACAGGAAACTAAATATCTAAACAGAAATGTAAAGTACACCTCAAAGAAAACTGTATAATGCATCATCACATAATAGTAGATGACTAGCAATTTTCTACATAAACTGTACTAAGGGAACTAGGCAGATAATGATATCTCTCCTACCAATTTTATAGCAAAATGTTATGGTTCAAAGTAGAAAACATTAAAAAACCAACAATGATTGAATAAAGACTTCCATTCACTCTGCTAAGTTTCAGTACTACGTTTCTATTTTATACATATACCATATATGTATATATATTTATCTTTTTTTCAGCTAGGTCAGAGTTAATTTCTTCTCAGCAGCTGTTACACTGTTGTGTTTTGGATTTGGAATGGGCATAGTGTTGATAACACCATATTTTGGCTTTTGCCAAGTTGTATTTATCCTGAGTCAAGGACTTTTTTCTTGTCTCATGCTCTGCCAGTGAGGAGGGATGCAAGAGAAACTGGGAGGCAGAAAAGCTGGGATGGGTGACCTGAACTGACCAACAGCATGTTCCACACAACAGAACATCCTGCCCAGTATATAAACTGGGTTATTTATTGTCAAGAAGGATGGATCTGGGTTCACAGTGAGTGAGGTCTGGCCTCAGTCAGCAGGTGGTGAGCAACTGCATTGAGCAGCACTTGTTTTTCTTTTTTTGTTATTGTTGTTATAATAATTTACCATTATTACTGTATTTTGGTTTATTTTTAATTATTAAACTGTTCTATCTCAAGCTGCAAGTTTTACTTTGAATCTCCTCCCCATTCTACAGAAGTGGGATGGAGAAAAAAGAGTTTGAGCAAGGGCCTGGTCTTAAATCATGACAATATCTTATATATATTTGTGTGTATATATATGTGTGTGTGTGTGTGTGTATGTGTATCTATTTATCTATCTATCTATCTATCTATCTATCTATCTATCTATTCACATTTATACTTACAGAGGGAGATAGAAAACTGTATGTTTAGTTTTGTTCACCTTTGCTGAATGACATTCTAGCTCTAAATCACTGTACTGCAAAAATATTCTTCATCTTTCAGCATTTAAAGTGCCATTCTGAATAATGTGCTGCCTCTGTGAGAAGACAATCTGTAAATTGTACTAAATAATTATTCTGCACCATATCTCTTAAATGTGACCAAATATGGTTTTCAAGATTCGAACCTTTTGCAGATGCATGTGTTTTTCTTTTATCAGCACAGTAAACTGTTGAGGGACAATAAATATCACGTTAAGTACTCACTAGAATTGAAAAACAAAGCTCTTTTGACTATAGTTGTATTTCATCTGAATTTCTCTTCCAGTGTCATGAAAATGATTCTGGCTTCCTACTTGATTGTTTACAATAAATGGATAATAATGAGATACAGATACTACGCAGATATACTGCAAGTCACACACACTGCATGATGTGTTTGTAAAGAAAAGGTTCTGAAAACTCTAAATATACAACTGTACACGTGCAATTTAGTGAAGCAGGCAGGGTTTTCTTTGAAATTTTGCAGTTAAAACCACAGACATCCTTTGAACGTTTGTCATCTGGTACTACAAGAAAAAAATTAGACTTCCCTATCAGTTTTCCAGCAAAAGCTGTCATACATCGAGGAAGCTGACTGACAGACCATATTGGTTTTGCACGGCCAGGTCTGTGGTAGTGGGGAGGTCACAGAGATGACTTCTGTGAGAAGCTGCTGGAAGCTTCCATAATGTCCAGCAGAGTCAGTCCCTGGTGGTTCCAAAGATGTATGTGTTGCTGGCCATGGCTGGGCCAGTCACTCTGTGATAACATATTAAGAAGAAATCAAAACAAAGTCATGGCACGGTTTTAATTGTGACTATGGAAGAGCAGAATAAAAACATGTGAGAAGACGAAATGCAGACACCAAGGTCAGTGCACAAGGAGGCACAGGAGATGTTCCTGGCACTATTGCTGAGATTACCCTACAGCCCCTGGTGCAGACCACGTGAAGCAGCTGTGCCTCTGCTGCCCATGGAGGTCCACGGGTCATGCAGAGATCCACTTGCAGCCCATGGAGGAACCCCACACCAGAGATCCTGTGATCCTGTGGGAGACCCATGCAGAGAGGGACCCTTCTCCCAGGCTGGAGCTGCCTGTCCTTGAAGGACTTCACCCTGTGGAAGTGTGACGCATGCTGCAGCAGTTTGAGGAGTACTATTGCCCATGGGATGGACTCAAACTGCAGAAGTTTGCAGAGAGTTGCTGCTCATGAGATGAACTCATGTCAGAGAAGTTCACAGAGAACTGTCTCCTGTGGGAGGGACCCTGCGGTGCAGTGGGGGAACCACTCCTCTCCCTGAGCAGTGGGAGAAACAACAGGTGATGAACTGAACAAAACCCCCACTCCCCATCTCCTTGTGCCACTTGAGTAGGAGGTAGACCTGTGATGGAGGGAGAAGTGGCAGGGTGGGGGAGAAAGATATTTTTAAGGCCATATTTTGATTCTCATTATCCTGCTTTGATGTTGCTTGCAATATATTCACCTTATATGTCTAATTTGAGCCTGTTTAGCCTGTGACAGTATTTTATGAGTAATCTCTCCTGATCCTTATCTCAACACATGAAATCTTAAATTTTCTCTCCTCTGTCCAGCTGCAGAAGAGAATGACTGGGCCACTTTTGTGGGTGCAGTGTCAACTCACAACACAGGCAAAGAACCTACCACAAAGAAATAACCCCAAAATCCCTTCACCTTTTTTCTATGCTCTCTCATCATCTCTTTGAAGTATATCTTTTCCTAGACAAATTCAAAGACATAAAGAATCATTACTTTTCTAATCTTTTCTTGATTTTAGGTCATTCCTGAAAGCACCACATATATGACCTTCAATGGTCTTAACAGAAGTTCAGACCAGACAGCTCCAGATTCTAACTACAGAGATCATACTAATTCTGCATATACAAATTTGAACTTCTGAAAGACATTCTGTCTGAATGTTCCCAATGTATAAATGAAAAAAATATTAACTGTGGAACTGTGAAAGCTTATGAACAAAGACTCTCTTTGGAGTGGAAGAGGTTTGGGGACTTTGAAGACTACCTTGTCTTCCAGACGAACACAGTTATGATTATAGACATTAGTTTGCAGGATTTATGAACCAAAACCAGAAAGAAATCTCACATAATTTGTTCATGGAGTGCCATCATTGCAGAATACCGGGCTTGTTCAACAAAGGCAAAATAAACGTATATTCACTCATTAGCACGAGCAAGAAAAAATATGAATACATTTTCTAGAAATAGTAGTAGATTAAGTAAACATAACTTTAAAAAATGCTCAGTGCATCACACTGATTGCCTTTTTCATACCCTAAGATATCAGAGTATTTTTAAATGCTCAGTACACTTAGAATGGTTTAATTTACCATCTGTCCAAGATTTTCTTAGACAAATTGATAAAAATTCTTTCTTTCTTTTTCCTTTTTTGAATTTTAGAGAGAAAAAACAAGTCTTTCCTCACAGAACATGACTGTCTAAGGGCCTGACACTGGACACAACTCATGTGCCTGCAGTACAATTGAGAAAAAAATTTTCCCTTGATGCCAAAAATGGAGTTTTGTTTTTTCATTTTGCTGCTCTAATTCCTTATGTAGAAAACCCTGTAGTTTCCACGGCGAATGTTTATAGAGCTAATACCTGATAAAGGACCCATACCCTAGTATTACCCCTGCTGCCCTAGCCATAACAGGGACGTGTCTTCTTATATGATATCCCCACTGTCCCCAAAGGGAGAACACCAAGAAAACACCAAGAGAACATTGCATCTTCTTTGTTGCTAGCAGCACAACAGTAATACAGGGTACAATATCCACCAACGTCCAACATACATGTAACAGTGACCTGGTTCTAACGGGAGATTTCTGTCAACTATAGGGACGGTAATATCCCCTATAAATATGGGGTTTAGCTCCCGGCTCACTCTCTTTCTCTTGCTTACTTGCTTGTGGTGGTTCTCTGGGGAGCCACAGCTACAGCCATTGGATTGAGGGGAGCCACCCTCCCCCTTCCTCCAGCATGAACTTGCGCAAATAAAAGGTATTGTTTTTCCTTTCCCCAAACCTCGTATTTCCAGGTTTTTCTGTCTTCTGCCAGCACAAGAAAAAGGCAGCACTCTCAGTTGTCACACTTTCATCAAGTGATATCTTGAAGACTTCAATATCGTAAGACTTTTACTCAATCTTGTCTGCATCTGTACATTCACACCTTCACAGTAAATCTCCAGGGACAATAGCTTCTAGCAGTTAAAACTTCTTAGGCTTCTTCTGAAGAATATATCCATAACTGGAGCACGTGCTTTATAAATGCCATTCCATAATTTTCCTGCATAAAATATAGTTTAAAATCTGGCTTTCCTACCCTTTACAGTGGTGCTCCATTTTCATGAGGCTTATAGTATTGAGGATAAATGGAAAAAAACTATACCCTTCACTCATTGAACCTATACTTCACTGTAAAACATTAATACTAATATACATTAAATTGCAGGTCAGCATCAGATTTTGATAAGTCATTCACAAACAGCAAAAGTAGAGAATCCACAAATCCCTTCTACTGTAATATTTTTAGTAACTTTATCTCAGGGAAGCAGTTGCAATAATGTTTCCTACAAGTTTTTTTCCCATGTAATGATCATGGATTTTCCTTTTGACTTGAATTATTGTATATGTGGTATGCACATGCATAACAGTGTCTTTACTGTTGTTCTTTATAGAAGGCCACTACCTGAAAATCTTTCAGATTTTTCAGTCCCTTCAGACACAATTTATCTGTCAGGCAATTTCTGGTGTCAGGTTAATTCTAAAAGGAAAGATGTGAAAATAACTTGCATTAAATATAAATAACTTCTGTTTAATAACAAGTAAGAGTTTTCATTTAGTATGAAACATTTTTTATCACATGCAGTTCATGAGCTACTTACATTATGTCAAAACACTGATAATTAATAAAAAACAAGTATTGAAGCCTATTAATTTTGTACATGGAAAATTTTCAATAGCTTTGTAAGTGTAGAATGAAAGAGCCTAAATTAGACGGTCAAATCAAGTTTTTGTCTCTTTTCAGCTGTTTGTTGTTTGGCATTTTTTGGTGGGAGAGAGGTTATTATGTTTTTTGTCTTCAATGATCTCAAGCAGACAGTATTTTATTAGAACTCAAAGGAACATTTATAGTTTCATCGCTAGCTTTCAGAAAAATCCACTACATCCCCCTAGATAGAACCACGTTCTTTCCAAATCTTTTGTTTAAAAGCATATCCTCACATGTAATTTTTTCTTGTAGTTCACTTGTCCGCAATGACAACCTGTGTATCATATTTGACAAATTTCAAATTCTTTCTTCTCTTTTTCCTGCTAAACAGCTTATTTATTCTACTAAAATTCAGTTACCAAAACTCTTTTGGTTATTGTGCCTATAGAAAACTAAATATCATTCCTGTGTATACGTATTCATGATCTTTTGTTTAAAGTCAAGGCTTGTGAGGCTTTCTTTTTTTCTGTGCTCAGTGACAGGCAGTAGCAGTGACATAAGCTAAAACACAGGACTTTCCTCCTGAACACCAGGAAACACTTTTTACTGACGGCAAGGGTGAGCAAGAACTGGCAGAGAGTGCCTAGACAGAGTCTAGATGGAGTCTCCATCTTGGAAATTCTCAGAGGTCTTTAAGAGCCGTGGTCCTGGACAATGTGCCCTAGATGTCCCTGCTTGAACAGAAGAGTGGAAACAAATGACACTCCATGATTCTTTGACACAGCCCGTGGTATTTTGCTGATGCTAATGACTATTTTTCATACCTAAGGGACATTGTCTGAACATACAATCTATAAAAGCCTCTAGAAATAAAAAAATATCATTAAAATTTTAAATAGCCTGCCTCAGGATCAACATACTAAAAAAAAAAAAGCCTTCTCATTTGAGTTAAATACTTCATAATAATGCAGAATACCTACATCTAGACAATTTTAACAACATTATGCCCAGCTCAATTATCAGGTATTTCTGCAAAGGTGTTTTGTTTTGCTTTTAGTTCTGCTTGAGGAGAAGCAACATTATGAAAAGACTAAACAATGTTGTGAAAATTCTGAATCTTTGAAAAAAATATCTATTCAAGATAATTTTTCATCATTTCCCAGGGAAAACAAAAGGGAGTTTTGATTTTAATGACTTAGTATTTTGCAGTAACTTCTGTTTAAATTCTCTGCACTATCTGTCTGTTACTGTTTTCATATAAGTTCATGTTGCTTACTATTTGAAACAGACAAAACACTATGCCAGTCTGCAAAAATCAATCAACTCATAAAATTGAGATGGTTAAAATAATGAAACAAATAGTCTTAGATTTTCAAATAGTTTCAACAGTCAACATATCTAGACAAACAGCCTTCATATTTCAGCTGCCTATAGAGAGTTCATATGCATTGCAGCCTATGTGACAGATGCAGAAATGCATTTCCCTGCACATCTCAGCAAAGATTACCCACACACAACTACAGTGACATTGCTTGCTGCAGAATGCTCAGGACTAGAGAGAATGCAGCATGTTTGTGTTCCATATAATGGTAGACGCTGTTACTCAGTGCTAACATGAGATAAATCCATATGTCTATTTTCCCTAGTAGGAAAGCTGAAATGTTCAAACTGATTTCAGAATTAAATTAGCATGTTAAGTCTCAACAGAAAGACAGAAACAAAGAAAAAAAGCCCAAAGAAAAATAAAAGAAACTTTTAAGAAGACTTTCTGTAAGCTTCACAATTAGTTTGACTTAGGCAATTTCCTGCTGTATATTTGAACATAGTCCTATGCAAGACAGAGTCAATACCTTATGGGAAAACATGTTGTCATAACCTTTACCTGATATAAATTTTTGTTGGTATTTTAATACAACAGGTTTTGACTATAAAGTCTACTGAATTAATCAGTCATTGACCAGGGAGCAGAAACCACATCTCTGTATCTTTACTTTAAACCAAGTTTCAAAAGAAGCTTGATTCTCTTCTCTTCATCAGCTGATTAAGCATATATTTTTTACTCATCATTTCTTTGTATGTGCATCACAATTTGTGAAACATGAGCAGTTAAAAAAAAGACTTTTTATCTGTATATAACGCTTAGTGTATTATAGTACTGCACAACACACTTTAGAAGAAAAGCACTTCCAAGAAGTAATGAAACCAAGGCTAATGTGGCAATTGTGGTATATCAAATGTGGGCACAGCTAATTGTGCATGTTCTATGTGAATCAGTCTTCTGATAAAATTCATTAAGAATGCCCATTAAAGAAATTGGCAATTACATTACCTTTTAGTCCAATGTCTCTTTTCCATCAACATTGCTAGTATTGCAAGAATTTTCTTTGGTGAGCTCATTTCATGGGTGTATTGACAGTAATTCAATGAAGTAATTTGAAAATCTCTAGAAAGTCTTCCAATTATCAAACTTTAGGACTATCTAATAAGGTGTAGGAGTTCATCAGATTCTCACTCCTCCCCTCTTGTTTTTAAACATCACATTCTCTCACCTAGCAAAAGGAAATGTTAAACTACAGGCTTGAATCTGTACAAAACCGTAGCATGTTGTGGCTTGTAAAACGTAAGTAAAATAGCAGTGTTAGCAGCAGCCATGCTTTGAAGGATCTGTGGTCAATTTTAGGATTACAACAGAACATAGGGATGGTATGTAGACCTTGGCACCTTGAGGGAGTTGCAAAAATAGCATCATAATAACAATAATCCAATTCTATTCCAGAAGAAGGGAGCACACTCTTAAAAACTAATCTGTAAAAATGTCTCATTTTCTGAGAAATCATCTCTGGCCCAGTTTGAAATTCAGTACACTAAAATAGTTCAGAAAATATTGATAAAATAATGCCTCATGTTTCTACCCTATTAATTCCGTATTAGCAGTCTTCTGACTGAAAACACAGTTCAAGTATCAAGTTAAACTGTATTTCACATGAGGACTTTTCAGAAAAATAACAGGAAAAATGGTGGGGTGTTCAGAGCAAACTTTTGTGACAGAGACCTATAGAGCTTATACAAAGTGTTTGTTTCAATTTTATAGGGTTTGTACTTCAGAAACACTCTTTCATGCTTTAGAAACTCAAATATCAAAATCAGTACAGAATTCTGAGATTTTCTGTTACTTGAAAATGAAGAGCTGATATCAGTAGAGCTTTCTGAATTTAGTGCAAGTAAAGATTTGTTCATAGAACTTTTAGGTACAACTCATTAAGTGGCTGAAGTGCGTAAAGCTGGCCTTAGGCAAAACTGAAGTACTTGCATTTAAGTCCAAATCACCTCCAATATGGTCCATGAATTTCTATAACATTGGAGTTGTCAACATTTAAGGTATGTACAAACATTTAATACAAAATTCAATAAATATAATACACCACCATGTTTCACATAAAAATCCACTGCTTCTATTTTTGTGCTTTTGAAGATGCTTATTACAGACTAGATCTGCTTACACCTCATGCATAGATCCAAGTCAAAACCACAAATTTCTTTGCCAGTGATCTCCAGACACTGAAGAGGAAACCTGTGGATCAGGCTTTTGTTATTATTTATTTATTAAATTTTGAGGCAGCTGCTACATTTTAAAGCAGATATGAAGTAAAGAGCAGTACATGCACAACATTTAGAGAACTGAATCAAAGGTGAATATCTTGTACTCAACACCCTTCCTGATGCAAGGACATTCAAGGCCATCACCATCAAGGGAAATGCCAGGCTATAAGGTGGGCCAAAAGGGAGCTTTCTCTTTCCAATGTTCACCTGCCTTGTTGAAACTGCACCACTTGTACAGGAAACAGAATATTTACAGAGAGGACATGGAGACCACAGCTCTGATCTCCCTGGTTAGCACAGCCTTGGAAGGGGGAACCAGGGTTTCAGCTTCTGCACAATAAATTATTTCAATAGCTTTTCCCAGTGATTGTACTGACTGAGGCAAAATATTAACAAGAATCATCATTCATCTGGCCAGACCATTTCCATTTGTTTTCAGAAGAGGATATGTTAGATGGATAGTGAGTGGTATATTGAACCAGAGCTCTAAGTGATACATGCTTGTAGAAGCTCAGGATTCTAACCATCAAGCAATTTCATTTACTTGAAGTATTTTGGGTTACATATAATGTTGCATTAACTGTATAAGTGTCAATAACAATGCAATCAATGTGTGAAACTCAGAATTGATAAATAGTTTGAAAAGTAATTTTTTGGGGGTGAGACAGAGGAAACTGTCCTACCCTGGGATCTTATTTCATGTTTTGCTGTTCTGTCTGTGAGAGACAGCTGGAAGCTAGGGCTTTTAACTGTAGGTTTTTCGTCCTTTGGGAAATCTAGTTTTGTAACTGGCCTTTTTGTAACAGATGTGGCTTTCGCTTAGTAGCTAAATTAAAAATTGCACTTTTATTATTGTCATGCAGTGTGGGTGAAGATTGTGTCAAGGGACCAAAAAGAGGCAGAGCCTTTCTGTAAAACTCTGCTATTTATTTAAAGATAGATATCTAAAGAACATAAAAATGCTTCCAATCTCTGTATATGTATTTCATCAAAACAGAAAACCTGCATGAATTGGGAATAAAATTAAAAATTAAAAAACTTTTCCTTATCCATGGTATATTCCTTTCCTCAAATTTTGCCTTTTGTTCTCACAGTGCTAAGGTTTCCCTATCCAAAAGAAGCTCTATGAAAGCTCCCCCTGCTTCTCAGAAGCAGCATCCTTCCCTTACTCATGCAAGCAGTCATTTATTTTGCCATCAGAAGCTTCCAAGAGCACTGTCTTGCCACATTCTACCTGTTTGGCCATCTATAATGTAAGATTATAAAACACTATGCTGAGTACAGTAATGCAAACTATATTTTCAAGACAGCAAAGGTTTTAATTGTTTTGCATAGGAACTTATATACAAATGTGAAGGGAACTAAGATGTGTTTAGCTTCAAATACTTCTCCTTACACATACAATATTGATTGTGGTCAAATGAAATACTGAGTCAAGTAGGGCGTTAGTCTTCCCCACACAGACGTTCTGCTGTACATTTAGAACAAAAAAGGGATACTGTTTTATTTACATGTAAGGTAAATCATTACTGAGCCTTTACCTTGTCCCCTCTATGGAAAGCCAAGGAAGAGTCCTTTCAGGTATTCTAGGCGTGCCAAACACTTTTTTCCACACCCTAGCTCTATATTCCCTGAGCGTCTAGGTTTCTAGAGACTCTGAACTACTCCAACACAACAGTCTCTAGGCTATTAAGTACAATTGTTTACCTTACCCTGGAGCACTGTCATTTTCTGAGGATTTACAATAAAACAAGATAAACAACACGTAATGAAATCCACAGCTGTGTGCATAAAAGATGCTTTTCGAAACAAATCCTTCCTTGTTAATAGAGGACTTTATGTGTATATACATCATAGCAATCTGAGCTCTGGAAACAAAAGTTATCATTTTATATGCTGAGATTTATATTTTACCTATTCATTTTCAACTGTGTTAATACTTTCCTGAAATCCCAATCCATCAAACTGATTATTTGCAGAAGATACTCATTGCTTTTAATTGTAAATGTCAGCAAGAAGAATATAATTGAAATACTCTTTCCAACCAAGGTCACATCTCTAAAGTTTATTTTATACCATGTTAAATTAGGCAGCTTTCTTGTGAGATATCGATGGGGGAGCGGGGGCAGGGAAAAGATGTGCTGAGGGTTTATAGTACACCAGAAAACATTCATTGCTCATGTTCTACCAATGATCTTAAACATCAACATGGAGTCCCAGAATTGTTCTTAGAGCAATAATTATAGAATCTCATTGCCTGATCAATCTATGGTCTACTTGCAAGAATGTTAATTATGCATGGTAACTACTGAAATGAAAAAGAGTAGGCTGTTTTCATAATGGCCACCAATATTAAGTCATTATTTTCCTTAACTGAAAAACAATTCTTATATTTTCCTTTGTTTGCATTTTTCTTTTCTTTTCTGATTTCAATGTTGATTTAACAACAGGAGCTCAGTACACAAAAATAGTAGAAACTGAATATATAGCATATTAGTCAGGTTTCTTTCCTCTTAGTTCACCATTCATGCCAAACATGAATACAAATATCATAGCCAGACTCACCAAAGGGTTTTTTGCCTAAGGAACTATATCATATTTTGCTTTTGTTTAATAAATTATTTATGTTATCCTAATATACACTGTTGTTCTGTCTTTCATATTGGTTCAAACTGTCACTTTGGTACCGTGTCTAAATATCACAAGTTTAAAACATTTATGTGCTAAAATAGCTTTTGGAGCCAAGTTTATAGAAACAGTTACAATACATCTTTTTAACATTAGATGTAAAACAGAGTTTTACCCTTTCACACTTCACACCAACTTTCCTGAAGAATCTTCTTCAAAATCCACTCCATTATTAACAAGTTTCTCAGGTTCTACTCTATGCTGCAATATATTCTGTCTTTCTTTCTGTATCCTGCTTAATTTTCTTGCTAATGTTCATAGACCCAGACAGTACTTTAGAGACACTAGACTACTCTTGCAATTAGACACACTGATATCTGACAAAAAAAGGGTATATTTTCACTTGTTGATCAGCAGCTTACAGTTTCGTACCATTTTTCATCTTGCTCTGCGAAAATGAAATGTTTGATTTGTTATATATAAGAGAGAGATCATCAATGTAATACAAATAGATTTTGACAAACCACATAATCAACTTAATGCCTAGCAAGTACAGTTGTCTGCTGTCAGATTTGCTGTCCATTGCTTTCATGCAGGATGGACCAATGAGATAATAAAGTAGATAATACACATTTGTATTACTATACAGTATATAATTATTATTCTTTACTTTAAGCTTTGGACACGAGACAAAAAAAAAATAATAGAATATTCAGTAGTACTTCCAGCAAAGAAAATACATGAGTTAATTGACCATACTTTGTGACTTGAATATGTCTGGGGTGGTTAGAAAAACATATAGCCTCAGGCTTCATTGTTCCATTGCAGTTAGCCCAAATCTTCATATGCATAAATTATCTTGGGCTAAATAGTTGACTTTCAAATTACAGTATTTACTTTGCCTAGTAATTTTGAAAGAAGGCTTCTTATTTAATACCTTGTCACTTTCCACAAGTGCAACTGATATGGTTACCTTTCCTACTTGTGGGACACATATGCACACACACAGAGTTTATTAACCAAATAAATTAGATAACCAAATTTCATTAAAGCAAATGCACTGAGTTGGAAATTTCAACACTGAAGGGATATACAGAAAAAGTTCTTTCAATTTCTATACCATTGACATTGGAGCTAGGAAAAGGAGAAAAAGACGGTGCTTGCCAGTCCAAATTCTATCACACATAAAAAAAAATACTGTAGATGAATATAGCTGTGGGGTTTTCATTTATTTATGTTATTGTGTGGACACATAACTCCAGTAATTTGACTGGGGGCTTTCCACAGCTAAACAATGTCACTGACTACATCATCAGCAAAAATACTCATGGATTTTACACTGAACCATAATCCATCCTAGCTCAATAAACGCATTTGATAATATATCTTTTATGGAAAGCTCATATGCAGACATATGCAGTAATTGTCTAACTTCTCAAAACAATGAGATAGTCTTAAGTCCATAAGTAAAATACATTTACAGAGAGTTACATTAGGCCCAGTGTTTGCTCACAGCAATGGATTTCAGCATATTTCTGCTGATTTACATTTTTTTGAGATACTAATTCTTGATATGCGACTAATAGTGTGCAGTATGGTAAATTTTAACAAGCCATGCATCACTTCATCAAAAAAACTTGACATTACTACTTAATTCTTTATCCTAAGCATCTATTTTAACAATTGTGTAATATGACATGGTATGAGTTAGTGTGGATTAATCATCCATAGAAAAGGTACGAGAAGTTATGGGATTAGCTACATCAACCCTCCTTTTTATTTATCTTATATGATATTTAAAGTAACTTTTGGACATTTTCAGTTTGCTAAAACACCAGAATATCTACATATTCAAAGTGAATGTGAACTGATTTTTTGTAAGCAGTAACAGAATATGATTTCAGAAAATATCTAAGTGAATTATTCAACAAACTTCAGACCCATATGCTTCTATATATTTCTCCAGAGAGAGAGAACAATGTTTTCATTTGAGTGAGGTATATGACATATTTAATGCACTTAGGAAAAAAACGTTTCAGAAGTTTTCATTTTGAAAGATACGTTCCTTATAGAATACACATAAAATTTGTTGAGAAAAATAATTAGTTGTTTTACCTTCTGTTTGCATCTAAGTATTATTCTGTAAAGGAATCTAGAGAAAGAATTAATGGTATGAGAATAAAAAATTAGTCTGTAAATCCAGAAACCAGATTAATGATAACATTGGACATTAAATACTCAAAAACTAATTAATTTTCTTGAAAACATATTTATAAGAGCCACCTTCTCTTTGAAAAGTTAGATGTGACAAAGAGGAGAATAGTGAAATCATCATAGAATGTAATCTGAAATATTCTGCTCCTTAAATTATTAAGGTTTTTAACACTTTTACCCCTACTACAGATTATGTCTTAAAATACAAAAATTTTCAGTGTGGAAGGTCTAAGGATTTTCTTCACTAGAAATGTTCTGAAACTATGGTACTTCAAATTTGTCTTTAGCCCAGCTTTAACACTTGAAAGGTGATATGCCAATAAAATATGCATTTTGCAAGCATGCTGTAATGTTTATGTTGAATCTTTACACTGGTACTATATTAGTTAAAAAAATTAAAAAGGAGATGTTAAGTATTTGTGGTCTGACAAGGGTTACCAGGCAAGCACTTAAGTAGCTCAGTGTCTTGATGTTACTATGATATTACTATATAAATAGGAACATATACAGGAATGCCTAGTAACCCAAAATAAACCAAAGACAAGCTTCTGATTTTGCATTTGTTGCAAGAAGATGTGTTGATACTATCCATGAGTTATGTAGTCACCACATAAATCTGAAGAAAAATGTATCATTGTGATGATGGGTTACCATTGAAGTTATCTTTGGCTCATATGTGGCATTAAGTGGAGTTACAGTGAGTGAGATTTGGAGAAACCTCATTAAAGCAATTGCTTTAGTGTTATATGCTTTAGTTGTTAATTCCAAGGTGACACCTACAATCCTGTTATTACTATACACAGCAAAGGATGTAGGGGGGAGAAAGGACTGTCATTCTTGGAGGAAGGAATGTGGTAGGACAGATGGGAAGCTACTAATTTATATAGACTCATCTGATAGCAGTACAAGAGATACAGAATGAACTGTTTATCCATGGGATATGAATCCAATTCTGTTAACATGGATGGAAATTTAACAGGGGACTGCCATCACTTTCATAGCAGGCAAATCTCTGCTAATTAGTACAGAGACAAAAATAACCAACTCTAGGTCTACACGAAAAGTTGCCAGGGAAGAAAATATCATTTGTCTAAGAAAATGTGCTTTATATGGTTATGCAGCAAGTAATATCTGTCATTGGGCCAGAGGGAACACATTGTTGAAAATATAAAATAGTTCCTTCACTGTAAGATCACAAGAGCTATTGTTGCCTCATGTAAAGAGTTTGTTTGGTCTTGGCTTTTCTTTCCATTTAGGCCTTAAGTAATTATATCATTATGTGGATTATCCTAAAGGGAAAGAAAAAAACTCAAAAAACCAAAAAACCAAAACACATCAAAATAGCGAAATGAACTGTTCAGTTTCCTTATTGTATTTGTAGTTCAAAGTACATTTTGTTTGTTAATATCCACACTACATATGTCTTTAAACACTTAGAACTTCTCAGCACACAGTTGCTGGTAAGAACATATGCCTGTTCAAAGGCAATGTGAAGAGGTTGGCTATCATTACAATGAATAAATGTTGAAAGATTACAGAATGCTAGAGAGCATCCCAGGGGAAAAAAAAATGGGGGGACTTTTAGGAGACAAGGAGCATAAAGATTTTTAGTACTAAAGTTCTTTTTATTGTACACTCCATCATGAAGGTCTGAGAGCAACTGATTTATTTACAAGGAAAACACATGCTGTTTTTTCTCCGGACATTTTTTTTCCGATTGATTTCATTGCTAAAGTAGCACAAGACAAAAATGGGACAGGAAGAGCATCAAAAGCAGCACTTAGCATTTTTTAGACACAAGGAACATAATAAGGTGCAGCATCAGGTCAACATGTCAGAACATTATGTCTCTTTTCCACAGTAGGCAATCGCATTACACAAATATTTTTGAAGTTTAACCAAAGTGGGGAGACAGTGGGAAGTTTCTGTCTTAGAAAAAAGAGAAACAGAAAATTGCAAATTTGAAATAAATATATCACCTAAATTTACTAAAAAGTCCCCTGTGTCATTTATGGAAGTGGTCCATTAGGTACTGACAGATTCTATATATGGATTTTGCAAAAAGGAAAAAGCTAAGGTACTTCTGTGAAGCTGACATTTATTGCTGGTATTCATAAGCAACATATATGGCAAATACTTTTCTGTTACAGCTACTGAAGCATCATAGAACATATGTGGAGTGTAGGGGTTATTTGAAGTAATCACTTCCATTAACAGCCCACATATTCTTTAAGGGAAATCCTGTTGAAGAACACTATAACCACTATCTATGGCCTGGCATCAAGCTGATGAGCATAATACTTTGTGCCCACAGAACTTTGCAAGTCAACATAAAGAAAAATATTAAATAGAATGAGGAGAGGAGAAAGGCAATTTCCCATTTCATTTTGATGTTACATCAGTAGCCTACATTTCCTAGAAAGTGTCTAAAATCGGTGGTGGAAGACATGACCCTCCAAAGAGTGCTTTCCAATAGGCCTCTATTGCATGTGTTCTGAAGTCACTCTGAATTCCCCATCTTCTGAAGTTCATCCAGCTGCTGAATGTCCTTGCTGTGGAGAAGCACCCTGTCTCTCCATCTGAAGAGATGGGTTGGAAACGTCATACATGTCAGAGCTGGTTTATAGGTCACCCACTTGGTCACGCTGCTTTACATGTAAGTTTGCATTAAAAAGCACCAGCTGTTCCTTCATTTCAGGAGAAGAAGTGAGAAGGAGATCTGTCTTAAAATATGCAACTCTTATCTATTGTTGCAGACATACTCTTACTTTAACCATTAGGAAAGTTGTAGCAAATCCAAGGCTTCACCAGTCTTTATATTTTTCTTCTTGAGCACTTCAGGTTAGCTTTCCAGCAATCTGAAATGATACAGGTATGAACCAATCAACTAGTCAAGAAATATACAAGGGAAGGATCCTACTACCTATGCCACTGAAATTAGCTCAGTTGGTCAGAGAATGGTTCTAATAATACGATGGTCATGTGTTTGATCCCCAGTTGGACTCCACGTCCCTTGTGGGTGCCTTCAAATTCAGAACATTCTGTGATACTTTACAAACCAACACCCAGTAGTTAGAGCCTTCACTGTTTCCAGCTCACTAAGGGCAGAATATTGGTAGTTGTTGCTGTACTGATTCCCTCTATATACATCAATGAATGGGACCCTGGCTTAAGAACACCTGTAGGAACTTCCTGTATGTGCTTATTATTAACTTATAACCATTATTTCCACCAAAATTTGGTTGTTTGGTATTTGTTTTTTCATAATGTAAAGAATATTGACTAGAAGTAGTTGAAAAATATGAGTAAGAGTTTTACATATATTTACGATTTCCCCAGTGCATATTGTTTTATGCATGTATGCACCATGAACAAGTGCACACTGATTTATGTTTGCAATTTACACTAACTGTAAAAGAATGCAGTACTTTTTTCGGGTTTTTTGCTTTAAAGAAAAAAAAAAACAAGGTCATAAATAGAAATCTTTAAAAAGCCCTGAAACCAATCCCATAAAATTAAGTGCAAAAATGAGTATTCACATCCCCTCCTCCCCCCCCACATAGTTAAGTTATTTCATAAACAGGAAAGCCAAGATAAAAATGCAAGCATCTAAGGCATTTTCAAGAACTATTTCTTTTTAAATAGTGAGAATTGTTGAGCAGGCAAATTGTTTACTTTATATTTCTCTTCAGACAAAACTGCCACGGAGAAAATTATACAAGCATACACGTTTGCACATGTCTATGCTCATGGGAGTAAATGCCAGAGTAATACATCATCTGTGATGCTGTTGAAATTAAAAAATGGACTTCAGCAATTCCATGATACTGTGAAGGTTACCAAATGAATGTTTTACTCATGCTCAGACTAATAAACAGATCACTTCTGCTCAGAGTAGTATTTTTCCCAGTATTTTTTAGAGTAGTTGTGAGAATATATAAGTACAAAATAACTTAATCAGTAACAAAGGTATATTTTTTTGAACATTGATAGCCTCGTTTCCTGGTAAGCAAGTCTCACCTGATCATTTATGTTCATGCTTATACAGCAATAATAACTATTGAGCTTGTTGGCCAATACAGCAAACTTTAATGGGGAGAGGAAGGGGAGTGGCCTACAAAATTCATAAAGTGACTGTGAAAGCAGGGAATTAGACAGAGAAGGGAGTCTGCAACTGAGGAAAAGGCTGTAAACTAAGAAAACATATTTTGTATCAGGATATCTACATATCAGAAAGTGAATTCTAACATTGCCACAAATTTAAGAAATGTTTCAGTCATCAAGTAAATAAAGAAAGAAAGAGTGAAATACATGTGTGCAAGAAAATTTTTTCATTCCTTCTGGTTTTCATATATTTAATTGGTTTTGTATTGTTTCTGTATTAGTCTGGTGAAACTTCTCACCACATAAGCCTTTCCTTCTCACTAAAATTATAACTTCTTGTAAAACTTTTTAGACACAAGCGGTGTCCAAATCACCAAATTTTGTTCAATGACGGTAATGTACATAATCTGAATTTTTGTTTCCTTGACTAGTGGCAAATTTTTCTCTCTTTACAGAGGACCGTCAGATTATAAGCTGACCCCTAAAGATTTGCTGCTGAATATATTAGAATTGCCTTGCTCATCTGCACTGAATATTGAGAAATCAGGTTGTGTTCATCTTGGTTTGTTATAGCAACAAAGGAAAATGGACTTGTATTAGACTAACAGTAAAATGAGACTGACTAAGTTTTACCTTTTCTCTGATGAAACATTGTATAATACAGAAGATGCAAGGGGAATTATTTCAGCCACTGATGAAAAATAATTTTCTCCTTCAATATAAAGTCAGGCAACTTTCCCTGAAATCTTAAGGCTTAAATTAACCATTGCATTTCAGATAGGAGAAGACAGCCTGCTCCTCACTAGATTGCAAATCAGACCACTGATGTGGTAAAATCTAGAGGTCAAAAGGAACAGTAAGAATTCTACTATTGGGGTCTAGTCTCAGTTTTTAAAAAGCAAGTATTGTGCTGCATTAGAGTGTAGTAAACACAAAGCAAAGATGTGGGATACCACTTGGTAAGGCCACAGCTTTTCACCTGTACTTTATGTTTTTCTGTCATTTTCCTGATTTAGAGGAGAAGGGCAAGCATGAGTCTCTTGATAGTGTTTATTGATTATTTGTGCCCTTCCAAAGATCGGTTCCTTGTAACATTTAGCAGAGAAGAAGAGAATGCAAGATACATAATGCAGGTTAATAACCATGAAAGAAGCTAATGGCAAGACAGTAGTTAAACTATAACTAAAACATCCAAAGATTATTACTACTTGAATATAGAATTTGCTGCAGACTTTTTGTTTCACTAACAGATGTGCTGTAGTAAAGAAGCCAAACTACTTGTGTTTGATTTATCTATCAAAGATTTTTTGCATTTGCAAAAGCTAGGGGTAATTTTATAATGCTAATGCTGTCTTAAATAATTTTAAATGCATTGTGTGAAATTCAGCTAATATGCAGTCAATGAGAGATTTAATGTTCATTTCTACAGAGCTATGATATTATGTCTAACTACTATCTGCCAAACTGTTATTATTATTTATTTCAAGTTTTGGAAAGGTAGAATGTTCAACATCCCAAATCAAGATCTATCTAGCTATTTAATTCATCTTGCAATATATATTACTATATTTTAACGTATATTAAACCAAGTCAGAAGAAAAAATAGCTACTTTTTACTTCCTTGCTTTGAATTTTCACATATCAACAATTGATATCATCAATTGTGAAGTATAAAGTTTTTCTCAATATGGCTGATCAGAAACTTTCACTAAGCCTGTTCTGTGTGCTCCCTTTCATGAACTGATGAAATCTAAATGACTGCCATGCTGGTTTCAGTAGGGGCAGAGTTTGTTTTCTTCACAATGGCTGGATGGCGCTGTGTTTTGGATTTGTGCTTTGGATTTGTGCTGAACAAAGGGTTGATAATATAGAGATGATTTTGTTATTGATGAACAGGGCTTGCACAGACCCAAGGCCTCTTCTGCTTTTCACACTGGTGAGGAAGTTGGGGGTGCATGGGAGGTTGGGAGGAGACACAGCCAGGACAGGTGACCCCAACTGAGCAAAGGGATATTCCAGGCCAGATGATATCATGCTCAGGATATAAAAGTGGGGGAAAGCAGGAGGAAGGGAGGGACATTTGGAGTGATGGTGTTTGTCTTTCCAAGTAATTGTTATGTGTGGTGGGGCCCTGCTCTCCTGGAGATGGCTGAACACCTCCCTGCACATGGGAAGCACTGAATTAATTCCTTCTTTTGCTTTCCTTGTGTATGTGGCTTTTGTTTTCCCTATAAAACTGTCTTTATCTTAACCCACATGTTTTCTAGCTTTTTTCCTTCCAATTCTCTTCCCAATCCTGCTGGTGTAAGAATGTGAGACCAGCTGTGTGGAGCTTGGCTGCTGGATGGGTTTAAACCATGACAATCACTCAAGATTCTTTTCTATTTTATATAGGTATGTCAAATGCTTCTGAAAAATCTTAATATACCACATTGAAAACAAGAAATATAGATTGAAAAGACTGTGACCTAATACAAAAACTTCACCTCTCCGTGTCAGCTGCACTTTTCCTTGAGTACTAAAATGTTCTTTTATTCCTGTGCCTACCTCTGCTTGCAAAAGAACCTGTAATCTCACAGTGCAGGTTCGAACCTCCAAAGTCAAATAAGATCTGTTAGCAGGAAAATAAAAGTATAACATGAGTCAAAATCTCTTCACTGAAATATTACAGTGAAATATGAAAGATATCAGAAATCCTAGGCCATCATTTGAATATATATATAATAATATTAGCTCCCTTACATCTTAAATGAAAAATGATGACTCCTATCCTATCTCAGTATGTGCTAGCTATGGAGGTGCATATATGTAGCAGGAATGGCAATGAACAAATGAATAAAATTTTAGAATCCGTCATGTGTTTAGTAAGATTTATCTTAAACCTCATAAAGCAAAATATGTTATTCAGACTTCAGTTATAGAAGAGATGCCCATTCCTACAATAAAGATGGCTGATGCTATTTCATAGCTGGCCCACCTTCCTCCAGCATGATTGGCTGAAGTGTCTACATGAGGACTATTGTCCCTTTGAAACATTCTTTTGGACACACAAATGTAAATCAAACACAGGTGTTCAAAGAACAACGAATGTATGCAAGTTCAGCATGAGCACCTCCACTATGAGTGGGAGAGACAAATGTTGACTCTGTTTTGCCTATAGTTTGTGGAATTATTCAGTTTGAATTCATAAATATAAAAATTAATGTATGGACCTTTATGTATAAGGCTTTCCTTTTATAGCAAAAAAGTATAGGCTTATGGGTGCGCTGTAAACAGTTCAAACATAATAAATAACCATTTAAGCTTCCTTTTTTTCTGACATAATCATGTGGAGTTCTTAGTTCAACGCATGGGAAATTATTAACATGTTGTCATCCTGTGCTTTACATAGCATCACACAGAATAAAACATTGGAATACATTGAAAAGAGTAATTTTAAATGGCAGAAGAATTTTTGGACAGTCTAGCTAAGTTTCATAATCTCTCAGGCCTTTATCTGACTTATATACATACATATAGACTTTGTCATCAGTCTTTTGATGGATTGCACTGGTGGGGATTTCATTGGCAAAACTTTGCATTAATTGTCTCACAACTCATGAATGTGTATATATATCAGCTTTTCTCCATTTTGCTGTTGCACTCTTTCATTCTGGACACTTTTCTGAAGCTTTATGACCCATCAAGACTTATTTGAGACTTAGTAGTTTTCTTTCAGTCCCTATCCAGCTAGGCATAAACCTGAGCCCTATTACCATAATAACCAATGATACATCTGTGTTTATAATACATGTATTGCCTACTGTCAGAAAGTGTGCTAAAACTGTTTCGTAAAACCAGGAAAAGAGAATCAGCTTACTGCTTATTCATCAGATAGGATGGTCTTCACAACAGCATATGCCTTGAGCATGATTATTTAAGAAAATTTACTAAGAAAATACATGTTCTACTGGAAGTCGACTCTTCTGTTAAAGTCATCATCCTAAAGCTTTTGCAAGATAGCAGAGAAGGTTGAAAAAATTCTTGAATCATATTATTAATTCAGTTTTTTGTTACTAATGATCACTATTAATGTTTATTTTTACAGATCCCAAGTGTATGTTACAAGTTTCAGGGATCATTTTTCATATATCATAATTAACTGGTTAACATGAGGATTTGCAAACTTTTTTTATACTGTAGACCACGGTCTGAGGCAAGATTATTCCTTACATCACTTCCTTTTCCACTCATGACATTAATGTCTTGTACTAATGGACCCTGTGATTATTACAGAAATAGCTTACAAAGAGAAAATAACAAGGAAAACATTTAATGGATGATTTCTGCCTTTGTAAAAAGAAATATCTTTGGTACAAGATGCATTGGGTCTGACTGAGACAGAGTTCATTTTCCCTTAGCAGCCCTCACAGTGCTGGATGGGTGTTGATAACACACTAGTGTTTTGGCTGTTGCTGAGCAGCACTGCCCATCTAACACTGTCCCCCATCAAAGAGCCGGGAGAAGGCTGGGAGGGGACACAACTGGGCCAGCTGACCCAAGTTAATCAAAGGGGTATTCCACACCATGTGACATCAGCACAGATACAAAAGCTAAGGGAAGGTGGAGGAATGGAGAATCATTCGTTATTCTACAATGTTTGCCTTCTGGAGTATCAGCTACATGTGCTGAGGCTCTGCTACCCAGGAAGTGTCTGAACATCCCTCGCTGATGGGAACTAGAGATCAATTTTTCCCTTTGCTCATGTGTGTGCAAACTTTTGCTTTTCCTTTATTTGCTTTAGTAAACTGCCTTATCTCAACCTATGAGTTGTTTTACATTTTATTCTCTCTCTCCCTTGTTTTACATCTTATTCTCTCTCCCCTGTCCTGCTGGGAAGGAGAGTGGTAGACCAGCTTAGTGAGCACCTGGTGCCCAAACAAGGTCAAACCACTACAGAAGTTAAACACAAATGACATTTTCAACTAGCTTGTCATAGAGCACCAAAATACTTTTCCAATACCTCAGTATAAAAGCCACTAGCCTACTAAGAGTTTTGCACCACTTTCTCTGTGGTAAGGTAGAATTCACATTAGTTTTTTTACTAAATACCGGACCCAACCTCCTGTTGATAGATTTTGAAGAAAAACTGAAGGCAGCATAAATTTCAAGCCAGTAAAAATTACTGTTCTGTTTACTATGACTGACTTGACATCAAATAAAATATGGCATTCAAAAAAACCATTTTGTCTTACATTCTTTACATTTTTATGAATTTTCAAGACACTTATCTCTTGACAATTCAAAACCGTGTTTCATAAAATATATTAAATATTTCAGATTAATTATTTACACAATTAGTTATTTACATAATTTTGGCATTAAAAGCTTTCATGTATAACTTTCAGGAGAAAAAAAATATCCAAAGAAGAAATATTATGACTCCTGGTGTAACAGAGCTTTTGTCTATACAAAATCTGAACCCTTCATGATATCAGAGAAGTTCATGAACAAGCCAATGTGCTGAGGTTGCAAAGGTGTTTGACATCAATGACAAATTGTAAGTGACACATTAAAATTTATCATGTCCTTGAAGTCTTTGCAAGCCTCTTGATCCCCCTGAATTTAATTCAGTCTTAACTTCCTGTGTCATTAATTACATGAAGATAAAACCTTTTTCTGACAAATAAATGCTAAAATGACAACTGTTATCAAAAAGTTGAAACAATAATTTATTATAACTCTCTCAAACAAAGGTAGGCACCTGTATAAATCCCAAGCACACGGATTAAAATGAAATAAAAAGGATTTATTTACATTATCTTTCAATGTTTTCACACCTTCACCAAAATATTCTAAGCATTGACAATGGTGCAGTTTTCTCTTCTACCTTTAGGAAAGAAACTTGGTACCATTTTCATTCATTCTAAATATAACTATTTAAAATTTATGCACACACCTACTGTGCATATAAAGGGATCATGGGTACCATAGACTACATGGAAACTTGTTCTGCTACAACTTCAGCAAAAAACAAGGGCTTGAATGCCTGTGTGCAATTTTCCCCAGGAATATTTTCTCTCCAGAATCAGGGCAAGGAAAAAGGGAAGGAAAAAAGTAAGGCAAGGCAAAAATATTTAGCTTACAGGGTTTCTCCTGACAAAGCAAAACTAATAGAATTTGAAATTTACAGATAAAACAAATCTGAAAAGCTCAACAGGTCACTTGTGCTGTAATGGTGTTACACTTTCCCTTTGGCTTCTAGTATGCTTTTTTATTGCCACTGAACAGCGAGTTGGTTTTTCAAGCAGACAATCTATTTCAGAAACCTTTCAAGTATTACGAAAGGAAACTGTCCAGGTGCTATTAAAACATACCTATTGGATTACAGATTAACACTTGATTATAGATTAAGAGTATTTAGCATCAATTATGTCCTTCATGCCAATTCACAAACCTCAAAAAAAGTAGTTCTACAATCTTGCCTTCCTCAAACATATTTACTTTGACTTTGTATGTATAATTGTGAGCACATCACCTTTTGGTAAATAATATTGTTAAGGCAGAAAAGTCAGAAGACAGTGAAAAAAAAACTGTGGAGAATACTTTACCTCCCACTAGATGTATCCTGAAATATGGAGAATAGAAAGTTAAGAAGAGAAGCTTTTACAGAAAGGCTGAAGATGATTGAAAAGCTGGTGTGCTGCTGTATCTATTGTTGCTAGTAGTTCGAACTGGCTAAAACCTTGAAGATCTACCTTGTGGTTGGATGTAGCATAATGAACACAGATATCAGTCCATGAGAAACTAACAAATGAACACATGGAAATAAGGAGAATGCAAAACTTCATTCTGAGGCATCATAAATTCCCCAGTATAAAAATGTCACTGTTGTGAGACCCATGTTGTTCTCTCTACAGTCTGACAACAGGTTAATCGGAAAACATAAGTATATAGGGAACTACAACTTCAGGACTAGCAGTTACATTCTTATAAAAATCAAACACTTAAGTTTTTATTTTAAATTAGGTAGTTGTTTTTTTTTTTGTGGGTTTGGGGCTTTTTTAACTTCATCATATACAATTCAATAAGAAGGATCTTACTTCAGAAATGTGATTTTAAGTATTTCCTAAAGATCAATGCTTAAATTGTGAGAGAGACTGCAAACCTGGGTAAAGCTTAATTAGATTTCATTATAATTAATTGGTGCTTGTTTTGTAATCACAGTAGTTCTCACTCCTTTGAAATGGACTTTTCCTCCTGAGGAATTCAACCTGCTCAAACAGCACCAATCTTATTTCCTAGTTCATGAAAGTTGAGTAAGATTTGTGAGCCTTTTTGCATTACATATAAAACATGACAATGGCATATGAGTGATATAACCTAATGTGATTCATTATATATCTGCTCAAAAAACATATGGACTTACTGACATATAAAACATATCTAAGAATATTTTTTTCAACGTGAAATAAGGAATTCATTTAGGAAAAAAATATGTTTGCCTTTATTCTCATGCATATTTGCATCAATAATTTTCTGCTAAGCATAACCAAACTTCACAGCAATTAAGCATATCACTATTAAAGTGTTGCAGGACTGCCATAAAGGCAGTGACAAGAACACTGACCTCGGAGCTGAGTAAAGACTTAACAGCTAGTGGGATCTGTTATACTGGAAGACAGGTATAGCTTTCAACAGACCTGTTGTGATTTTGCCTCAGACAGAAAAAAGGTCAGCGTAATAACAGACAGTTATTGACACCTAGTTATTTAGGTGCAGATAATAGCTTTGGAAGTAAAATCACAAAGCTATTTTGGATGAGTACTTAGAAACTTGGCAGATAAATTGAAAATGCTCTTAGCTTGCATTTGTTGGCATTTTTATGAGGTCATTTTGTCGGTTTTTTGGGGTTTTTTTGTTTTGTTTTGTTTTGGTTTTTTTATGGTGACTTGAATGTTCTTACCCCTTATTCACTAAGATCTTATTTTGAAAAACATAAAAACTAAATCACACTAAAAAGCTAACATGCAAAGCTAAGGAATGCTCTAGTTAACTAAAATGTAGTTTTTACAGCTTTTATGTCTCTCTAATTTGTTCAATTTGTTCCAAAATAATTATTTGTTATATTCTTTTAGAAAGAAAGATTGTTGAGAACTTATGAAGAGATACTTTGAAATTATATAGGATATATTTTAATAAAATTATATCAGTTTTTAAGTTGTAAGGTCTTGAAAAATAAGAAAATTAAGTTATACCTTAGTGCAATCTTAACTGACAAAGGGAAAAGGCACAATTCTCCTGAAGTGAGACAAAGCAGCAGACAACTGCCTAGTGAAAGATCAGCGTTACTACCATTTCTCATATTTTCTCCAGTGTCCTGCTGACTAAAAGGGAGTAATCCTGTGGAATTTTTTGGCTAAAGAGAAGGATTCAAATTGTAATACAAACAGGAAATTAAGCACTGAAGGACAGGGATTTGTACCTAAACATAAATTTCTAAAGAAAGGTTTGAATAATAATATTATCAATATTTGTTAGTACTAGTTACAAGATAAAAAATATTCTGAAGAGTTTGTGAGATCAATTGTGGTGGTGCCTTCCCTCAGGGGGGCTCGGACCCCACCTGTTGCTCAGGCACTGGCTATACAGTGGTTGAGTGACACGGGATCCGAGGATACTCAGGAAGAGGAGTTGGAGGTCTAAAAACACCCCTTAGACATCCCCTGGGGTGGAGAGAAGCACAAACCCAGCCTCCCTTTCCAGAGACTTCTTCGCAGTTCGACAGTTCATTGGTCAGTTATTAGGTCCTTCACGATTAATCTTTAATAATTGGTCGTTATTACTGTGTCCCACCCTGTAAGCCCCATGTTATTGGATGTTAATGTTTTCCACGCCCTGTTTCTTGTGCCTTAAAAGTTCGTGTTTGGTGCGTGATTTGGAGGATTTCTGGTCTCCCTTGGACTGTAATAAACCATCTTCACCCCTGCCAGATATCTCCCTCTCCTTTTCTTCATGCTCCGGATTGCCGTGNTCACTCAAATCCTCTGAATAAGCGGCGCTCCCAGCCCTGAGGTTCCATCGAGCTATCCCGAGGCAGGACTGAGCGAGTCACGACGCCGCAGATGGTGCCCGGACAGGGACTGAGCAATTCAGTCTCTGTAGGACTGTTACTAAGGAGTCCCACGCGCACATCTCGCCTCCCGTAGAACGCGGTCCAGGAAGAGGACGCGGCATTCCGGGAGGAGACCGGATCCCGATCCCCCCGGTGTCGGCGATGTGGAGTCGGCGGCGGCAGGATTTGTCTGGTGATCGGCGGTCCCCTCCCCTGTGGATTTTCGTTTCCCTGCTGCATCCTAGTGTTGGGAAGTATTGCTGCTTTTTAGTGAACTGGTGTTTTCTGGCTTTAGCAGTCAGGGTTTTTTATTTTGTTCTACCTTTTGCCACCGGGAAGGGTTTGAGCACTCAGCTGCTTGCTGATTCCCAAGTTGTTTGTTTCCCTGGTTTTTGTGATGGGTTCTAAAACCTCAAAGTGGCAGCTGGAAGAAAAGGAAATGTTTCTCCAAGTTGTGAATTTCCTAAAAGGGGCTGGTTTTTACTTTTCTGAAAAGGTTTTAAAAAGGTTCATTCGCTGGGTCCTCTCGCATTTTCCTCATGCCGACGCGGATTGGGTGATACAAATTCTGTGTCGGGAAAAAATTATTAGAAATTGGTGAGCGAGAGCGCAAAAAGAAATATGCAGAACAGTTCGTTCCCCTCTTGGTGTTGATTAAAGAAGCGTTAACTTTAATGAGGAAAATGCGACAGAGCCCGCAGGTTTCTCCCCAGTATGTGCGTTCTTTTCATGTTCCCCCCTCTACTCCCCCCGTTCCTCACGCCATGAACCCT